>JAJIRX010000707.1:0-29164 GCA_023853785.1 Psilocybe azurescens | reverse complement strand
GAGTTGAATCGTTCAGAGCATGATATAGAGAACGTTTTTCTATATCACTGCTCGTGGACTTTTCTCTCGTTCCTAGTACCGCTACATTTCACGATATACGAAGGATCCATTGTTTCTCTATTGTTTTCCCTCGGCGATTTTATCCGTCCTGTTCTGATCTCTAGAATCGAACCGGGACGTTTGAATTTCTAAATCTCTTTTTCCTTTTGATTTGATCACTTTTCTAGATCAGTATTCCTATCCTTTGATAATCCACACTCTCTTCTGTATAGCTTCAGGATCCCATTGTGGTCATGTAAGTCCAACAAGTCCGTATCACGCATCTGAACATAATTTCTAACACATCTCTGCCTTCCATAGACAAGTGATTTTGTTCAATGTCCTCCACACCTTTCGACTGGACGAACGGATGTGTTTTTATACAGAATGGCACCATCTACTGCTCTCCCAATTCAAGGCTGCCCTGTGCTTATCCCCCCACACCCCACTACCAGTCCCTTCAACGCTAAACTCCTGAACGTCGCGATGTTCAAGCAGCCTGTATGGTGGTCGGATTCGTTTGGTTGGTTTTCATTCGTGCCCTTGGCACCCTCCTTTCTTCATACCCGTTGAAAGGGTGTAAACCATTCTGAGCTTACAATTCATAGTGAGACACAGGAGGCTCCTTATTTTTACATTGTTATCTGTAATAAACTAGTACATTATACTAGTGAAGGGTAGGAGATACGCCAGACTATTAGGCTTTGAGGCTTTACTTCCTAGTGGGCCAACAAGAGTAATAGACCTTACAAACTAACTAAGGTGTAGTGTGGCCTATTAATCAGTGCTACGAATCAAAGACTACCTTTAGTTTCCTACACAGCTATCAAAGCAACCCTAACCGAGCGTCCGGGCGATCGCCCTCTCCATTGATCATACTATTAGTCCCATGCAAAGAAGAAACCCTTAAGAAATGACCTTGGCTCTTACAAGGGGTAACACCCACCAGTGTCTTTAACGAGCGCATCGCCAAGTGATGAAAACCTTATTAATTAGCAAAAGCGATCACTGTGTCCAGGCCTCACAAAGGCTGTTCACTAAATTAGGCGATCAACCGCTCGGGATCAGGCATCACTGCGCCACACGGGTGATCGCCCCACGGACCGAATGTATTGGCAATTGAAATCTTGTGTACAACTCAGCATATGGCGGTCTAATAGATCCGACTATAACAACTTGTAATTTGCAATGCAGCCAACGTGAGTGAGCGATCGCCCAGCCGGCGATCGCCACACGATACTAGAGGTAACTTGCCTCATGATAAGGGCACCTGCTGTTCCAGGGGGTCCTAAACCAATAGCAACTGTGCTGGGGAACCTTGGGAGGGTTTCCTAGGAAATATACCCCTAAGTAATCTAGTCCCGACATGCCTTAGCCGCGAGCCATCTGATAAAATAAGTCGGGTGATCGCTACCCAAGAAGGCACTGCCGCATGGACAACCATGTTATCTTCAAATAAGCGCCGTAGCCCAGGCAAACTAGTACTTTCCACTATTATAATTGGTGCAGCAAAGGCTAGGCAGCACGCGGTCCATTTCCTTCCTTTTCTCTTAGTCTCTTTCAATTATCACAAGCCAAAGTATCTATTTAGTCTATAAAAACAGTCCTGTATCTTAGAATAGGAACCAAGTAATTTACACCCCAGATTTGATATCAGAATTTACTCTGAATAAGAATTCTAGTGTTAACACTTCGAGGACTAGTGATTTGTGTGATAAGAAATCGAACACTGCAGTTCACCTTAAGCAATTAGGCGCTACCTGGTTTCGTGAGCGATCGCCATTGTGATATTCAACGTCAGGTCTATTAGACTTGATAAGCAGGCTTTTATAAGTCATCCGTGGACTGCCCTGGGGATTGTTAAGTACGGATTGGAACCCTATACGACTAGCGATTGCTCATAGTAACTAGGGACGACTGTCAGAGAACTCCGACTGTTCAGGACGTTGCCTATAGTAAGACTGCCCTGGGGATTATTAAGTACGGGTGGGAACCCTATAAAGGCTAGTGATCGCTCATAGTAACTAGGGACGACTGTCAGAGAAATCCGACTGTTTTCAGGACATTGCCTATAGTAAACTAAGGACTGTGGACTAGTGTGCCCAGTTGCTTATAGGAACCAAGGATCTACTACGTGTTAATACGGGTGACCGCTATAGTGTTTGGACAAAGTTTGAGTTTGGGTTTTATAAAGAGAAACTGTTAAGTGTCCCGTGTACACTCGCCCCCAAAAGCGATCCCCTGATATTGGTGATCGCCCTCATATAAGAGAGATCACCCTTACTATTCAAGTGCCTTGTGTGTACTAGCCTGTAAAAGCGTTCTCTAGCTACTAGTGATCACCCCAGAGCGATCGTCTAAGTCTGTACTCTGCTAAACTAGTTATTGTAATAAGCCTTACGAGCTTACCCTCCCAGATCGAACTGATCAATATAAATATTTGATTGGGTGTTGTGTATTGGGCAATTACAAAGTCACCCCGCACTAAACATCTCATCTGGAGCCCACCGCGAGGGAGGGTTAATACTAGATAAAGCAAAACCAGCTTGACATTGAGAAAATTTCGATAAGCATTTGGCACCAAATACACCGCTATCTTGCCTTCAGATTAAAAGTCTGAAAACATTGCACCAACCAAACCACCTGACGACCGCCGTAAAGCGACTAAACCTAAAAACACTGCTCTTAGTAGCAAACCAATTCCAAAACCCGATTTTGGGATAGTAGACACAGCAGGAACTAGAATATCTAGGACTACCCGTAATTCTATTGCAGCCGGCATAACAGAAACCCCTATTGAGAGTAATAGGAGGGGACGTTCGCTTGAGAACTTCAATAGAATATCGACGATTCCTAATAGACCAGGACCCGCCTCCGTCATTTATCCTTTAGAAACAATAACTGGTAGCCCCGCTCCAGTCATCTCTGAGCACACAGAAACTAGTGGTGAAACTTTGTCGAGACTACAACCTCGACTAGTACTAGATCCAGCCCCTTCAGACATTCCAGAATCCGAAATCAGTGTTGAAATGGCACCAATAGGGTTTCCCTTACCCACTTCTAAAGATGCACCGAAATTCGATGAGAGGAAACCGGCAGAATTGCTGAGATTCCTTTCATCTATGGAGGATCTCTTTAAACAACATAAAATAGAAGAAGATCAAGCTAAGAAAGAGAAAGTTGGCAAATATGCGTCTGCTGAAACAGAACAAGAATGGATAGCATTTGATACCTATGCAGAAGGCACTTGGGAGCAATACCGAGATGAAATTATTAGTAGTTATCCGGAGGCATCAGCATTAAAAGGGGATCGCTGTCTAGGTTGGCAAAAATATGTCAACCTTACCGTGGTCGTTACCTGATCGAAGCTGATCAGCTAGAGGAATTACTATCTTTCAAAAGAGCGCTGGTGCAGCAGCAGCGAAAATAACCCAAGACCCTCCCCTAGTATCCAATAGGGAATTGGTTGAACGTTTTATGAGCTGTCTGTCACCCGCGCTCAGAGGCCGACTAATAGATAGGTTAGACCTAAGAGCGGATTCATTGGACGACGGGCAAACGCCCAACGTAAGGTTAGAAGATCGCTTCAAATACGCAGAAGTCATCAGTCATGCAGTGACAATAGCTGAAAGAACTTCCCAGAGTTCTACTAGGCGAACTGATGATGAGCCCGTCAAGCGATCGCTCGACCGTGACGCTATGATTCCTGAGGATGTAATACCTAAGAATGAAGAGGCCACAGCAAACCTCCTTGACTCTATGAAGCTACTACTAAAGCAATCTAAAGACCAAGCGGCATTTAATGAAAACGTGAATAGGAAGTTCAATGAGGTACACACAGCCTTATTGAACGCTAAGCCAGGGCGAACGCTAGTAACCAGCGATCGCCAACTCCTGGAAACAGCAGTAACTACCAAACTCGCCCAGGGGCAACAGGTCAGCAAACCTATGTGGGACCTAATACCTGCTACTACTGTAGGGAACCAGGTCACCGATGGGGAGAATGTCCTGCCGCTGAAAAACACATTAGCTTTGGTTGGATCATTAGGGAAAATGGGAAAATCCGTCTGCCAGGAGGTCTCATGGTCAGACAGGATAATGAGAAAACCATGAAAGAAGTTATTGAGAATATGAATAAGGGGAAGCCTGGAGTTGTATCTGTGGCTAAAGCTCTAGTCCAGAATCTATATTTTCCTGATCCCGATGAGACTTATGATGGTTTAGTCCAGTCAGAAGACTCAGAGGAAGCAGAGATCGCCCGTGTCTTTGGTGATCTTAAAAGAAATATGGCAACAAGGTGGACCAATTCTTATCATACGAGGATAACTCAACCATGGGGGAACAAGGATCAAATTTTCATTAAGTTCGATGAAGGGTGCGGACGTGGATCGTCGACGGCCTATTATGACTACCAGATCTGCGAAAGCTACGGAGAACCAATTGAAAAATAAAAGAAAAGAAGTACAATTTAAAGAACCAGTAGAAGAAAGTGAGTCAAGTGAAGAGGAGACAGAGATACAGTTACCAGCGAAAAGGGGTTTCCCCACCTAAAAATAAAAAGAAAGCGAATATACCCACGGAGTTACCTGAAAAGGAGATGCCTGTATCGGAATCAGAAAGTACTAATGAGGATAGCACGCCTGAGCTTCCCTATATAGACGTTTCCCCCCTTTTTAACAACGGTAGTCCGACCAAATGGTACCAGTGTACCTACTCAGTCATTTGAAAAGAGAAAGAGAAACCTGGTCCAGCCTATAAAACTCAAGCGCCTATTGAGTCAGAAGCAGACTATGAAAGGGTTTTCAAAGAAATGTTAGACCTAACAATGCCGGTCACACTGAGGGGCCTGATAGGGGATCGCCCAACTTAAGAGATTTCCTTAAGAAAAGCTTAACCAAAGTTAGGACACCCGTGTTATTAGAAGAAATTGAGGACGAGGAATCGCCCACCCAAAAACAGTTGCCCAAAGCGATTCCTTTGGGTCCCAAAGAAATAGAAACGGGTTTAACTGTGGACGAACTCCCTGTAGCAGCGTTCTTAATGGCCAGTGACATAAGAGCTGATGACCGGATGGAGCCTACTTGGAAAGTGGCGTCGGATCCTTATCTTCAATTTGCTTTGAGTAATGACGGTGCTATTCCCAAAGAACCCTATGTGGCCCGGGAGTCAGGTAATCTTAGGGTTATCTTCCCTAAAATCAATGGAGTCTTCCAAGAAGAAGCCATTTTAGATTCAGGCTCACAAATTGTGTCTATGGCTGAAGCCACGGCAGTTGAGATGGGGCTAACATGGAATCCTGCTATTACGATAAACATGCAAAGTGCTAATAAAACTGTGGACCGAACGCTAGGTCTTGCAGAAAATGTAGCATTCCGTTTCGGAGGGGTGACTATATATCTACAAGTACATATCATCAAAGCTCCTGCTTATAAAGTTCTATTGGGACAGCCGTTTAATCAGCTAACTACTAGTGTAGTTACTACTGAATCAGATGGCTCTACAACGGTACTAGTCACAGACCCCAACACCCAGCAAAAGGCACTATTGCCTACCTATGCTAGAGGTCTGGGTCCTGGAGACCTTTTGAAAGTCAAGCAAGCCCAGTCTTTTAGACAGCCTCGAGGACTTGGTTCCAGAACAAGGAGAGGTAGCGGTGGTGTTTGAACTGGACGAAGAGACTCAGAGTATCTCAGTAGAGGGGTATTCCCTAGCATCCGACGGAGGTTTCACCTCAGAAGGGGTTAGGAATGCTTTTCTATCCCAAGCCATAAGAGAAGAAAAAGTAGAACTTAGTGATAAAAGAAAAGTAGAAACGTACCTGCATCAGTTATCTAATTGTGATAGAGGGAGCGATCACCACTTAGGGCGATCGCCTCCTGAAATAAGCGATCCTGCGACCAGGAAAGACCAAGCTGGACCAGCGGCGACCGTCTTACTGGGTAAGAAATATAAGCCTGTAGCCTTAAAAATAAAGCCCGTATATACAGAGTTACCGGAGCAGTACAGGATAGTGAGGAATATTGTGGGCGATCCCTTAAAAGATATGCCTCCTCTAAACCCACACCCTCCTGACTTCGAACCGACTGGGCGATACACGGCAGAAAGGCAAGCGGCGTTCGACAAGGTTCATAAAGGAGAATTCTTATGGCCTGAAGAGCGAAAACTAGTACATCATATTATGATGCAACAAAATGAGGTGTTCGCCTGGAATGATGATGAAAGGGGTCAGTTTCGAGAAGACTTCTTCCCGCCTGTCAGAATTCCTACGGTAGAACACAAGCCTTGGGTTTATAAGAATATCCCAATACCACCGGGACTCTATAATGAAGTCTGTAGGATTATTAAATCTAAACAGGTATCAGGAGTCTATGAACCATCAAATTCATCCTTTAGATCGAAGTGGTTTACGGTTGTAAAGAAGGATGGGAAAAGTCTTAGGATAGTCCATAGTCTGGAGCCTCTTAATGCAGTAACCATAGCACATTCGGGGTTCCTCCAGCGACAGAGGATTTAGCAGGACATTTTGCAGGGAGAGCATGTGGGGAATGTTTGACTTGTATGTAGGATATGATGAGCGAGCCTTAGAAGAGAGCTCCCGAGACATGACTACCTTCCAGACACCCTTTGGAGCTATGCGCCTAACTACATTGCCTATGGGATGGACCAACTCTGTACCCATCTTTCATGATGATGTAACTTATATCCTTAGAGAAGAGATGCCTGAGTATACCATTCCTTACATTGACGATGTAGGTGTGCGAGGACCGGTCTCTCGATATCAGGATAAGGATGGAACTTATGAGACGATCGCCGAAAATCTAGGTATTCGCCGTTTCGTGTGGGAGCATCTGCAAAATGTAAATCGAATAATTCAGCGAATTAAGTACGCAGGAGCGACCTTCTCGGGTACTAAGTCGTTGTTATGTGCTGAAGAAATAGTAGTAGTGGGACACTTGTGTGGTTTCGATGGGCGAAAGCCCACGGAAGAACGGGTTAAAGTGATCATGGACTGGGGAGACTGTAAAAATGTGTCAGAGGTTCGCGCCTTCTTAGGAACTGCTGGGGTACTAAGATTGTATATCCCTGGTTTTGCAGAGAGGGCTCGACCATTACAAAAGTTAACCCATCTGAACACACCGTTCCAGTGGGGTCCAGAACAGATTGCTAGCATGCAGCGAGTTAAAGACGGAGTAATAAATGCGCAATGCTTAAGACCCTTGGACTACGAAAGCGAGGATCGCATTGTATTAGCAGTTGATACTTCCTACATAGCTGTAGGCTACTATATCTACCAAGAGGATAATAAGAACCCTAAGAAACATTACTTTGCTAAGTTTGGGTCTATCACACTACACGAGCATGAAGCCAGATACTCTCAACCTAAGAGGGAACTCTACGGTTTAAAAAGAGCCTTAGAAGCCAATCGCCACTGGCTGATAGGTGTCAGAAATCTTGTGGTAGAAACGGATGCAAAATATATCGGGGTATGCTAATGAATCCTGATGTTATGCCTAATGCTACTATAAATAGATGGATAGAAGAGATAGGTCTCTTCCATTTCACTATCAGACATGTTGCTGGAAAAACCTTCGGACCAGATGGTTTATCAAGGCGACCTCGCCAGCCGCTTGATAATCCGGAACCGCCTAGTGAGAATACGGAAGAAGAACCCTGGGGACCACCTGTGATAGAATTAGACAACTCTAGCGATCCACCTCCTTTACCGGTAGAAGACTTCGTATCAGAAATTGATAAGAGGACCGGATTTGTACTGGAAGAGCTGGGAGATCGATGGGGGGGATCGCCCTATCGAAGCGATCACCAGCGTCCACCAAAAGCCAAAAGCCTCTGAAGGAAAGAGGTCTGCTAAAGATATTAGACATTAAGCAAGAGATAGAGCAAGAACCAGAGTTTGACAGGATAGCTAGAGTTGCTGATAACTTCTTAATAGAGTTGGCGGAAGCGGACGAAATGAGACTAATAGAACAAAAGCAGCTTGAGCTATACCTGCAATCTAAGGGGAGGAACTAGGTCCTGAACGAAGGGACTATGTTCAGCAATTAGTATCTACTCTAACATTACCTGATGAGACAGCAATTCTGGCAATGCCTTATCCAGAAGAGCAGCGATCGCCAAAAGGAAAACAGCAGGATCGCCAATTAGAATGGGCGATCCAGTGGCACAAGGATCACAGCTTCCAACCGAAGGGTTTGGATAAAAAGCAACATATGCAATTTCTACAATGGGTTAGGCGATTCATTATGTTTGAAGGGCGCTTATATCTAAGGAACTCGGGCGCTACCCATAGATTAGTGGTGTCTAAAGACAAACGACTGTATATGCTTACTGCAGCCCATGACCACGTCGGCCATAGAGGAGTCTATGCAACAACTCAGCTACTGGTACAGCGATTCTGGTGGCCAGAAATGGAGAAGGATATTAATTGGTTTGTGAAAACTTGTCACTTATGTCAGGAACGACAAAAGACACTGATAAGGATTAAACCGGTTATCACACATACTCCTTCAATATTTCAGACCTTACATGCAGACTGTATGGTAATGAGCACTGCATCAAATAATTGTCATCATATAGTGCATGGAAGAGACGCTCTTACATCTTGGATGGAGGGACGACCTTTACGCTCGGAAACGGGTAGGGCTATAGGACAATGGATTTGGGAAGATATCATCTGCAGATGGGCTTGTATAGCGGAATTTGTAACAGATAATGGACCACCGTTTGTAGCAGCTGCCAACTGGTTGACTGAGAAGTATGGCATCGTCAGCATTAAGATCTCTCCGTATAATTCACGAGCCAATGGTGCGGTGGAACGACCACACTGGGACGCTCGCCAGGTAATATATAAAATGCTAGGAGCCGCTAATGTACACAAGTGGTTCTGGTTCTTCTCATATATTATGTGGGCAGATCGTGTGACTATACGAAGGAGGCTGGGGTGTTCGCCATATTTTATGGTCACTGGGGCGAACCCTGTTCTCCCATTAGACGTCAAGGAAGCGACATGGCTAGTCAAACCTCCTACTGGGGTAATGACCGATGAAGCCTTAATCAGCTTTCCGCCGGCTCAAGCACTAGCGAAACACCAGTTACACGTGAGCCCTCGAAGCGCGACTCGTATAGATAAGCAAAAATATGAAGCCCTATTGGCGATATGAATGAGATAATCAGGCAGTAATTAAAGACTATAATTTTGTGCCTGGAGATCTAGTACTAGTACGCAATTCAGGAGTTGAATCTTCCTTAAATAAGAAGTTAAAGCCAAGATACCTAGGACCTATGATAGTGATAAGGCGGACTAGGGAGGCTCGTATGTAGTGGCAGAAATGAACGGAGCGGTTATGCAGAGCAAGGTAGCAGCCTTTAGGGTAGTACCTTACTTTGCTAGGGAGAAGATAGCGATCCCGGCTCTGTTACGGACCTCATTGATATATCTAAGCAAGGTCTAAGAAAAATAATAGACGGCCCCGATGACCAGTCCTTGCCTTTCAAAGACATGGCCTTTGAGCATGCTCCTTTACACTCAGATGAAGACGAGTAAAAATCTTAAAACCGGTAATGACGATCGCCCGAACAAGCGATCGCCAGGACGGCGAAAGACGTCTTCATTAAAACTCGTACTGGGTAATAAGAGGGAAACACCAAACCAATAATAGACTAAGAAGTTTGCTATTGGAAGGTACTCTACCAAAAAGGGGAAAAACTAGAAGGGACTTCAGGAGGACAGACAATTATTTAGACAGAGCTGAAGTAATCTCGGAGAGCTGTTTCATAGCGACTCTACGTTCGACCGCCTTGAAAAACATATTAGACTCGCAGTCCCGGATACGTGCTTGTAAAAAGAGGATTTGGTGGCGGTTAACTTCGGCATCCTCACTTGCAATAAAAGGGGAAGTGCTGGCTGCGTCAAAGAATTGAGAGAGCACCTCCGGGATGACCTTAGTGGACGGATCTGCGAACCAAGAGTTTAGCGGAGGGGATCGCCAAAACAAGAAAAGGGCGATCGCTAGATGCGTACCTTCGGTAGACAAAAAGTCAAACTTGTCAGTTCTAGCACGTTTGGAACCAGTGGCTGCATAGCGGGACGCCTTGAGAAAAGGATGTCCTTTAGTATCAACTCCAGGGACTTGATCGTAGTCCAGTATAATCACCTCGGGCGTTTATCACTAGACTTGTAAGAGCCCTAGCTTTATTATCATTCATGTCAAGGGACCTAATGAAAAGGAGGACATACCTTGCTGGTATCAGCGGCCGATCGCTTACTACGAGACTTCTTAGTAGTGGAACTAATGATCTCGACATCATCGTCAACGATCATAGGGGCGGACTGATGCAGAGAATGTTAGGGGATCGCTCGATAGCACGGATAGAGCCGGCTTACGCCGGAAAATTCCTCCTGAGGATAGAAAGTAAGCTCAGGGTTGCTACAAGTGGAAGAGACGAACTCCACCTCTCCAGATTCATCAGTAGGGCGAGTCTGGTGAAGACGATTGCCAATCCTTTGAATCTGAAGGGCGAAGTTGGGCTATAGAGAGAGAGAAAGCGATCGCTGTAACACTCACAACCGGGGTTTCGTCCTCTGCCGGCCTTGGTAGGAGATGCAGCGTTGAGTTGGGCCTCCCCGCGATCAGCATGAATTCCTTTGCAGATCGCCCCAATAATGTGATACTCTGAAGTATAGCGATACAGTTTGGAATCGAACGAGTGGCAGCTCTGAAGCCCTTTTCGCAAACCGAAACGATCTCACAAGGATCCCCAAGTTGATTAATGATAGCAGCATGGTCCTTCCAGCCCACCTAGTAGAAAGCAAAAACAATCGAATACTAGTACAGGTTTAAGGATGTTAAAAACGACACAGGAACCGTGCCGCTTCATTCAACAACGGATAATTGACAGCGGCGGTTTCAGCAGTAGGAGTCCAGTCCTTAGGAGCATGGTGAAGGGCTCGGAACGTAAAGTTCGTAGCATCCGCAACAGATGGCACAAGAGATATAGCAGTTACTTCTGAAGTGAGAACAGGCATGATGAAGTGAGGGAGATCGCTTGACAATAGGGCGATCCCTCTTATACTGGAAGAACCCTCTCATAGAAAGATCAATGGGCGAGCGATCGCTTGACAAGATCTGCAGAAGTGAGAAGACACTGGGCAAGCGCGTGGTAGACATTTGCAAATCAGTTCGTATGTAAAAACAAGCCTAATACTTAAGTGATTAGAAAACTGATGCAGCTAAATTCGCGAAACTACGGGCTGAAATGGTCCGGAATTTCCTCTATATTTCCAGGATGGAAAGCAACAGAACGGGGACGAAGAGGAGCACTATAACGCTTAAAGATGGCTGAATACTCCAAACGACGGCACTCCAAAGTCAATAGGAAGTGGCGGATAGGAAAAATGGTTCTCAGAGCGCTGTAGTATTCGGTACCGTCGTAAAAGCCCGGATCAGCTGAAAAAGGCTCCATCAGTTGCTAAACCCATCTAGTAAAAGTGATTAGCGCTACACGGGACGGGTAAGGATCATTGTTGGGGAAACCTTGGCACTGTCGGGTCCGACATGAGAGTGAAAAACTGATGGAACTGAGCTCCCTTAAGCAATGGTGCTAGCGCACACGCGGAACCAGTGATACGCCGGCAGTCTGAAATGCTTGACCGGAGTATTGCCCAAAGTGAATGTCACCACGAGGAATTGCCAACTAAGAGATCATGAGTCTAGCCAACATTAACTTCTGATAACTGTTTCTACGCACCAAGAGATGAGTCAGTTGGATGAGCTCTGCCAAAGGGGGACGACCGGAACTAGGTTGTTCTTTCTGTTTCTGGTAGAACGCCCGCTTGAATTTCTGGTGAGCAGCGTTGAGGTCGTACAACAAATTGTGATAAGCAACGGGATCGCTAGTAGGGTTCATAATTTCAGGAACCTGGTAAAATAGCGCCTTGATCTCGGGGCTAGGTCTTCATATTCGTCGGCGACAGCATAACGAAAATCAAGGTCCTCATAGAAGACCTGGCTGGGGGAATTTGAACAGGCACGTAGAGATTAGGCAAAGGATTAGACATTGGTCTATACAAGACAGATAGGCTATCTAAAGCTACTTATGTGTTTAGTCAATCCGGCCAAGACGAGTGTGAGAATTGTGGATCGCTGAGGGAGATCCCCTTCGAGCGATCGCCTTGCGGTTGGACTTCCATATCCCATGCGGCTCCAAGCGAACACCCAATTGGAAACTGGCGAAAAGGTGAACATATTCCTGACGCCGGGCAGCCAATATTGATAGGCGCAAGTGGGGAGGAAGTAATTGGTTATTCTGAAATTGTTGATTGCTTTGGATCCACGAGGTATAAAGAATCTAGACTCTCTAACGCTCAGTATGGGTTCCTAAGCATTTTGTGAATAAAAGTTTTACCTGTCGAATAGGCCGACTAATGACGGGACCAATGGCACGGAAACTGGGACCTCCGGTCGAGCGATCAGAACATAGATATGGTCGTGAAGACGTCCGGGTGGTAGACCCACGGGGCCTAGTTGAATCCAGGACTTGGCAAGGTCAACAAAAATCATGCCTACTTCGTTTTCATAGTTGATGTCAGCAATGTCGAACTGGAGCTAAGATGGGGATCAGAAAGTGTTATCATCAGGACAAAAGTTATAGAGTAACGTACCAGCTGTACAGTGGCTAGGATTAAGGATTGCAGAGGTGGTACGAACCCTAGGACGGGGTCCACTTGCGCTTCAACACCCCGATTCTGGCATTCATGTTTATAAATGCAATACTCATCGAGAAGCTTGCGAAGGCTTGGGCATCGGTCGAGGGCAGAAGAGTAAGGGTGCTGGCGATACCTCTGGATAATACCCTCATCCAAGTGATAATACTCGCTGAGTGCACGCTGATAGTACGGTGTTGTGTGAGGAATGAAATCAGAAGCGAGCCTCTCTTCGGCTAGGCGCGCAATGGGTGGAACAATAGGTGGATCCATGGCTACGGGACAAGACTAACTATGTCGATTCTCCTTTATAAAAGGATCGCCCGGGTCAGGTATAACTTATGGGATCCACACGTGGTCGGCCGCTGTATTACAGATAATTCAGTGCGAATGCTTGGCGATCTCTACACAACTAGGGAGTTGTGATCTTTAGTTGGGGAGTGCGATCACCATGTGTAGCGATCACTACGAAGCGATCACCACGTGGGTAGAGGACTTAGAAGAAATTTTGCGATTTTAAAAATCTAGTGATTCTCTAACAAGTTTTTAAAAGCGAAACTTAGCAATTAGTAAAAGTAAAATAAGCAGTAGGACTGAAGACTCGGCAAGGAAAAGGATAGCATGGTCAATTAAGAGAGATCAATGTAACTAATTTCTTAAAGAAACATTCACCCGACCAAGAAAAAGGGTTTCATTACAAGAGAATTATGCGATACAAATAAAACTACTATAGGAAGAAACCCTGAAAAATATCCTAAGTAGTATGCAAAAAGTGCACAAAAAGAAAAGTACTGCCATATAAAAACATATAAAGTCCCAAGAAAGCAAGGGTGAAAAACAGTCAGTGAGCGAGCCGGGCCTTCTTGGAGGGGGCGATCGTCCTCAGACTCTTCGGCAGATCCTTCAGAAACGGAGTCAGAGGACTCCTCCGTTCACGGCAGGGGGAGCCTTCTCGGGCGATCCCCGTCCTCGGAAGAACTCTCTCCTCCACTGTCAGATGAGACAGACTCGGTGGAGTCCTCACTGGACTCTTTGCCACTGGGAACTTCCTCGGCCTCCAAATCGAGCATGGGATGATCATCAGAGGGTCGAGGGACAGGAGGGACGAAGTTCCCGTCGTCATCCAGATAGCCAGATTCTTGAAGCAGCTGATAAAGCTGCGGGAATCGCTCGAGATGGCGAGGGGAAGGGCTCGAAGGAGTTCGTGCAAATTTCGGAGAGGGAATCGCCCACTTCAAAAGGGTCCTCCAGATCAAAAGAGAGAAGCCGATGGCCGCCTTCGTCAAGCGCCTTCGTCACCATCAAACAAGGGGCTAAAACGTTGTCGGCGGTGGGGAAGTTGTGGACGATCGCCTGAAGGGTCTCGGAGAGGCGGAACTCTAAATCAAGCGTGCGAGACTGGAGTCGGGCGGCGAGGTCGATCGCCTCGACCTCAAGGCGACGCTGCATCCCGCAAATCCCGACATAGCAAGCGTAGGGCTAAAAGAAATCTGTTAAAAAGCATACCGGGGTAAAACTGCAAAAGATAAAAACTTACCATTGGCCGAAAGCGATCCCATCTGAGCGTACCGGTTGTACAGACGCATCTGGACAGGTGGGGAGCGCCGGAAAGAGTAGGGTTTTTGGTTTTGGCCTCTGGCAAGGTCCACAACGCCGCCAAGGCCGCGGAATGTACAGGCCGAAGGTGTGTTTGACAAAACACACTGGGCGCGAAATCATCAGAGGCTGGCAAAACACTTAAAGTCAGAAATAATCAGTCAGATAAAGCAAAAAGTGACCTACAACAGACTTGTGATTGCCTAGATCAGCGAGCTCTTGAGCAGCGATAGGAGGATCGTCTGGACTCGCCGCCCGCAGAACAGGCTCACCAGGGTTCACCTCGAGTGCAGCGATCGCCGTCGATTTCTTGCGATCGTATGACTTGGCGTGGACTCCTCGTTGGCCAGTCGTTGACTTAGCGGTTCCACGTTTTCGCTTTTGGCAGGAGGATCGACGGGTGCTGGAGTTATGTCGGGAGAGGGCGATCGCCGAACGCCGCTTGGACCTGCTACGGGCGTGGAGGGAAGAGCGCGGTGGCGACGGTCCTCAGCCTGAGCTAACATCTCCAGGATCTCCATCGGACGGAGAGGTGGGGATGCAGCAACTGGAGAAGCGGGAGGAGGGGTAAGGGCGCGAGCTTTACCTTTCCCTTTGACGCGGCGAGAGGGCATTGTTCTGGTGGCCTGAGGACCAGAGGAGGGAGCGATCGCCCCTCGCCTGTCGGGCTAGGAGGGACGCATCCCCGTCAAGACCTAAGAAAAGCAGCACCGGCCAGACTATGCACGTCCCAAGAGATCGTGTTCTCCTAAACAAGAAGTAGTCACGGCTGTAAAATATAAATAGCAAAACAAAGTGATAAAAGACCTACCGTAGAGAAAGGACCGCGAGGAAAGAAGTGCTGGTACAACTCAAAAGTCCGAGACCGTGCCCGAACAAACAAGAAAATATGTTATAAAGTGTGCGGCGACACTGATTGCGAACTCGGATTCTTCAAAGTCTTTATCCTCGTACTGGAGGAAGTGGTTGGACTAATAGAAATTGTTGAATAAGAGAAAACAAGTGAAACGGGAATCGTGCAACTCACCAGATGAACTTGCATTTCACCAAGAACGACGGCGGCCTCTTCATGCGTCAGTCGATCCTCGGCGAACGGGGCTTTGTGGGCAAGTTCCCAGGCCTTTGCAGATGGTGGAGAAGCTCTTGAGAAGAAGGAGGCATGATACGGGAAAGAGCAGTGAGAAAGATGGGTGTAGGTGGGCTGCCAGCCAGTAAATCGCCCCAGCTTTTATGTGAAAAATGTGCAGCGACGATAGAGAAGCGCCCGAAAGACTAAAGTTAAATTGACGCCCAAAGAAACCCGCTAATGAGACGGTGATCTCCGTGCCTAATTATAGGCATGGCTATTAATAAACATCACGGCGATCACGGATATCGGAAGGGGATCGCGGGACGAGATATCTCAGCCAGGGGCGATCGCTGCCTAACGTTGAGGGTATCCTCCCACTGGAACATAGTGAACTCCTGATAGGAATAAACTGAACTTGTAATAACCGTGACTTGGCCAAAATCAGAAGGAGTGCATCTTCGGACAAACCCAAAGTAATAGTGAAACTAAGTGAGCGATCGACTGAGGACAGTCATCTTTTAGTTGGGGGAGATGAAAGGGTGTAAACCATTCTGAGCTTACAATTCATAGTGAGACACAGAGGCCCTTATTTTTGCGATTGTTATCTGTAATAAACTAGTACATTATACTAGTGAAGGGTAGGAGATACGCCAGACTATTAGGCTTTGAGGCTTTACTTCCTAGTGGGCCAACAAGAGTAATAGACCTTACAAACTAACTAAGGTGTAGTGTGGCCTATTAATCAGTGCTACGAATCAAAGACTACCTTTAGTTTCCTACACAGCTATCAAAGCAACCCTAACCGAGCGTCCAAGCGACGCCCGCCCATTGATCATACTATTAGTCCCATGCAAAGAAGAAACCCTTAAGAAATGACCTTGGCTCTTACAAGGGGTAACACCCACCAGTGTCTTACCGAGCGATCGCCAAGTGATGAAAACCTTATTAATTAGCAAAAGCGATCACTGTGTCCAGGCCTCACAAAGGCTGTTCACTAAATTAGGCGATCAACCGCTCGGGGATCAGGCATCACTGCGCCACACGGGTGATCGCCCCACGGACCGAATGTATTGGCAATTGAAATCTTGTGTACAACTCAGCATATGGCGGTCTAATAGATCCGACTATAACAACTTGTAATTTGCAATGCAGCTAACGTGAGTGAGCGATCGCCCAGCCGGCGATCGCCACACGATACTAGAGGTAACTTGCCTCATGATAAGGGCACCTGCTGTTCCAGGGGGTCCTAAACCAATAGCAACTGTGCTGGGGAACCTTGGGAGGGTTTCCTAGGAAATATACCCCTAAGTAATCTAGTCCCGACATGCCTTAGCCGCGAGCCATCTGATAAAATAAGTCGGGTGATCGCTACCCAAGAAGGCACTGCCGCATGGACAACCATGTTATCTTCAAATAAGCGCCGTAGCCCAGGCAAACTAGTACTTTCCACTATTATAATTGGTGCAGCAAAGGCTAGGCAGCACGCGGTCCATTTCCTTCCTTTTCTCTTAGTCTCTTTCAATTATCACAAGCCAAAGTATCTATTTAGTCTATAAAAACAGTCCTGTATCTTAGAATAGGAACCAAGTAATTTACACCCCAGATTTGATATCAGAATTTACTCTGAATAAGAATTCTAGTGTTAACACTTCGAGGACTAGTGATTTGTGTGATAAGAAATCGAACACTGCAGTTCACCTTAAGCAATTAGGCGCTACCTGGTTTCGTGAGCGATCGCCATTGTGATATTCAACGTCAGGTCTATTAGATTTGATAAGCAGGCTTTTATAAGTCATCCGTGGACTGCCCTGGGGATTGTTAAGTACGGATTGGAACCCTATACGACTAGCGATTGCTCATAGTAACTAGGGACGACTGTCAGAGAACTCCGACTGTTCAGGACGTTGCCTATAGTAAGACTGCCCTGGGGATTATTAAGTACGGGTGGGAACCCTATAAAGGCTAGTGATCGCTCATAGTAACTAGGGACGACTGTCAGAGAAATCCGACTGTTTTCAGGACATTGCCTATAGTAAACTAAGGACTGTGGACTAGTGTGCCCAGTTGCTTATAGGAACCAAGGATCTACTACGTGTTAATACGGGTGACCGCTTATAGTGTTTGACAAAGTTTGAGTTTGGGTTATATAAAGAGAAACTGTCAAGTGTCCCATGTACACTCGCCCCCCAAAAGCGATCCCCCTGATATTGGTGATCGCCCTCATATAAGAGAGATCACCCTTACTATTCAAGTGCCTTGTGTGTACTAGCCTGTAAAAGCGTTCTCTAGCTACTAGTGGTCACCCCAGAGCGATCGTCTAAGTCTGTACTCTGCTAAACTAGTTATTGTAATAAGCCTTACGAGCTTACCCTCCCAGATCGAACTGATCAATATAAATATTTTGATTGGGTGTTGTGTATTGGGCAATTACAAAGTCACCTCGCACTAAACATCTCACCGTTCCAAGACTTATGCTGGATTCCACATACCAAGGAAACTACCGCCTTGGGAGGCGATGGTTATCGATACGAGATGGATGAGGACAGCTGCATGAAGTGGGAAGAGGCAGAAACCCGCTTGGTGGAAGCTGTACATAGACTCCGAATGGCGTACAACATCCAGCGGTACAACGCCTCCTCCCCCATCTTTGTTCAACTATTCAAAGTCGCATAAATCAGCTGCGATTTCTGGAAAGATGAGCAAGTTGGCGCGGGACTGGTTTGCTATCTGGATGGGTCTTCTATCTTACATCCTGGCCCAAGCATCGCTTCCCGAGAATTATAAAACGCCCCAGTATGCCGCAAGACGAGAACTGTCCATATCCTTCCTGGTACATGAAACTCGCAAAGGACCCCAAAATCTCTCTGGCATGGTTAGACGGGCTAAGCACCTCGACTGTCAATACTTTTGATGCCAAAACCCCTCGTGCGGGTGTTGTATTACGATGGACTGAGACAGATAAACTACGGCCGTCTATTGATTTCTTTTGGATCATCACATTCCAGTATACTACCCTTGGACAATAGCTGAGGAAGAAGCTGTTCATCGCGATGGTTCTTTGAGGCACCTTCAGCTGCCGGAACAGATGGTTAAACGAGCTTTAGATGCCATTTTCCAGGACCGCGATTTCGCATTGGGCGCTTTAATTATGAATTCTTACCTCTGGCGGAAAGAGAGTCCCCAAGATATTAGCATGCACTTACTGGATATCAAATACGCGACGTCCTTTGTTTTTCTGACACGTGAGCCGCAAGTTCGTGCGTGAAGCTAACCATGGCAATAGACCTTTCCAGGATCCGTTGTTGGCTCAAGACAAGCTTGAGCTCTTGATTGCTGAGCGTACATCAAAAGAAGAAGAGGCTGCTCGTGTTGCCTCCAATTTGCCCATGCGTAACATGATTGGGTGGTTAAACGAAGAGGAGAAGGGCGCACTATACCAGGACTGGAAAACATTTTTCGACAAAAGAACAAAACGCAATGCCGAGATCTTGGCTTTGGAGGATCCTTCTACTTGTCAAATCTTGCTGGAACAGGGTGCTCGTCCTCCTCTCGTTGATACCACAATGTACGAATGGAAGACGATTCGTTCTTCTAGAGGAAAAAGCTTTACATGCGAGTCCGTGTCAACAGCGCCAACCAGCAGGCCGTACATGGCTGTTATACCAAATCTCACAGGGTTTACGACGCTCTCAACAACGAATGGGATCTTTGTAGGGACTTCACACCGCCGCTTGAGTTAGCTGAGGGTGGCGACATGGATGATGATATCGATTACGGCGATCCCAACCTTGCTGACTATGACGATGGCGATGTTCTCTATTCACCTTGCCAAATGCCGTCTACTTCCTTCACTCAGTTTCCTGTGTATGTGGATTATAAAGATGATGATTGGAACAGTGACGAAAACTACGACAGAGACTGCCATGCTCGTATAAAACCTTCTGCGCCGTTACAGAAGACGAAGACGCCCGAGCTATTGCCATCCATGAGGGAAACTGGTCAGAAACCGCAAGACGCTATCCTATCCCTGAAATATGGGTATGGATATGTACCGCCACTGTCCACTGTCAGTACGACACAAGCGTCGACATATGATTGGCGCACAGTATCTCGGGGCTTTGGATTCCTGCAAGGTGGCAAAGATGAGGAATTGGGACAGGCCGACCGTGCAGCTATACAGAGATTTTTTCTGCCATGGTGGCAAAAATTGATTCACAAATACCGACGGAGCTCTGGGATCTTAACGACACAAATCATCTGTCCCTCAGTCATTTGCAAGATTTCAATCTTATCGATAGGCCATCCGATAATTTATTTGTGTTCAGTAAGCCTCAGACAATAGCGTCAGACTGGATGCTCGGAGTGCAGTCCCCTGAGATCGCTCTGTATGTATGTCGTCTAATTTTATCTCATTCGGCACATACCATACAGACTGTCTCTCGTTGTCTCCTGCGAGAATGTATCCCATTCCGCACTCTGGTGCCCCTTGGAAGTGAGAGCACGTGTTTTCACTGTAAAAGAGCCTTACGCACCCACATCCTTTCGCGAAAGCGGGTTACATTTTTACTCTCGAGGACTTTGAGGCTGCCATGTCGCAGTGCAAAGAAGTCATCAGCCAGCCTCACGGCCGTGCAGCACTGTTGATGGGGGATAATTTCTCGGATTGCTAGGCAATACGCGAGCCTCGACGCAACACTGCAGGGACCCTCTGTCAAAATTATGCAATACCAGATCGGATTCGTGTCTACTGCTGTTTCTAATGGATACTCATATTGTGACGACGAGCTAACTGCAAACGAAGCTGGCAGCAATATGCGGAACGTATTCTATGTATACTGGTAAATTACCATTACAACCAAACGGTTTCCCACTAACATGTCTGAACAGATCTGCCGGAGCAAATCACTGTCAAATCCTGGTTTCCTCCAGCTGCCATTTGGTCCTCATATAACGCATACAACTGTCCGGGATGGACTGAACGCAATGAACAATTTTTTGGAACATTTGCAAGACATTTACAAGGGTGCTCAACCTTACACCGTCACCGAATGGAAAAGAAAGCTCAGAGGGAATAAGCTGTACAGGCAACTTATCGCCGAACAATGCAAAGCGCCAAGCTTTTTATCGACAAACATCTGCCTGTGCAAGTGCCTGGATAGACTGGACATCTTTGCGTGTACACAAGGACCGACATGCATCTTGTTCCATCTCCCGACCGACTTTTTCGTCTATCTTCCTTGTAATCTTGTTCACCTCTCGTCTTCGAAATTGTCTGTCGCTGTCTGTCATTGCCGGCCATTTCACTCCATCTTGCTTATCATATTATTTTGTTTGTCCATAGATTAATGTTGAATTCTTCTTGCTCTGCGTAGTGGCCTATGTTTCAAGGTTTAACATTGTGAGCCTCTTGAGCATAGCAAACCCATGTACCTCCAATCATTCGATGCCGAGCCTCCTGGTCCTATGGTAATGTATTGGGCGTGGACTTCGTGGAAACTATTCCTCATGCGAGCGAACTATCAGGTCACGTCCCTCGCAATTAAAGGTCAATTATCTATTTTCATGTTCGTGACACTCCCACTTACCTATCGTTTTGGATGTTGGAAATGTTCGCGAAAGTCATTGAACGAGTAAATTTGCTCACTGGTATTGTGAGTCCCTCATTTTTTCGTTAATCGCTTATTTATTGGATGTGCCTAATATACAGTGACTACAAATCTTCAAAACGATGGACTGTGTACAAGAAAATGCGCAATATATATATACAAGTTACAAAAATCGCTTCAAATCACTCTGCCACCTGTTCGTTCTGCACGTTGATCTCCATAACGTGCACCCAACTATTCAAGATAGGTTTTTTCCTCTCATATACTTCGATGATCGCCCATCTAACTGTCGGCTTTGAAAGGTTGCCGCTTTGTCTTCGAAGAGATGAGCGCCACCAACGTAGTAGCCGGTCGAGTCAAGACGCTGCAGCTTATAGTGATCAACGTTATGTGAATCGTCGCTGGAAACCTTTGTGGACTTGTGAAAAATCGAACTATGAGCCGGAATTAGCGCTGAAGGACAAAGAAACGGACACGGGAGACTCACGTTATGACCATACACCCCCTCCATTACATCGGGCGGCGACCTTGCGGTTCTTCTGCGCTGCCTTCTCGATGTCGTCGACGATATTCGGGGCCCACTTTGCGATGAGATCGACGATATGCGTTCGCTCGTGATTGCGCGGGAAGTAGTGTTTGTGGAATCGAATCGAGAGTTGCATAGCGTAAAGAGCTACAAAGACACGGTTAGTGAAGAATATACGTTGAATAAGCACTGACATACAGTAGCAGGTCCCAAGAGCTCCGAACTGCCACAAGGTCACACCGTTGGGCTGCCGACCCGACTTTGAAGGTGGTGGTTGAGAAGCATCTCGAACGACTCACCGTTTTTCTTAAATATGCGACATCGCTTTTCTCTATACGTGACGCTCGGTGCATTATTTGATAAATTCGTGTCATTTTCGGTAGCTCATCGTCCAGTCTCCGTTTGTACAGAATCAGCATATCAATTAACTCTCGACCTTATGCTTCCACCTCAACAACTACAGCGGTCAAGATCTGTCCCGGCCGCCATCTTTTTCTTCACAGGGAGTCGCTTTGGACACACGGGACTCTGCTGGAACATCTGGGAAACAACAAGGAAATCAAGACACGGAGACACACATTCAAGTCACATTGCGCTACCGAGCTCGATCTGAACGAGAAATAGATGAAAAATAGACATTTATTGTAGATATCGACGGCCCAAAGGAAGGCAAAGAACTGACCGTCCAGATATTAAAACCGAACCCGAGTCCGGGAATGCACACCCGAGCACCCACACGAACATTTCCTTATGATATCGATTTTGGTCCAGAAGCTAATCAAAGCATGATATTTCACGACGTTATTGCACCTATGGTAAAGGAGATTATTGAAGGATATAATTCTACCGTATTTGCGTACGGGTAAACAGGAACGGGAAAAAGTACGTGATACACTTGTCTGATATTCTCACTCTTTGAACCTCCCCACAGATTCACCATCCCAGACGATTTGGTCCCCATCTCAGTGGACGGCCCTGCTCTCACGGTAGGAATCATTCCCTGTGTCTTATTTCGTCTGTTTCATGAGCTCGAAAAAGTATATACGGACTGTATAGTGATAATATCCTATATCGAACTCTACAACGAAGAGCTTCGGGACCCGATTGACATGACCGCTCGCCGTCCGGTCTCCACTCGCACAAGAATTAACAACAATCTCAACCCGATGCCTCCACCTCAACAACTACAGCGGCCACGATCTATCATGTCCCGACCGCCTTCTTTCTCTTTACAGAGAATTGCTTCAGATACATAGGCCCCCGTTGGAATATTCGGGAAACGACAAGGAGATCAAGATGCAGAGACACACGTTCAAATCGTATTGCGCTACCGAAGTTCGGTCTCAACGAGAAATAGACGAAGAACAAACGGTCATTGTAGATATCGACGGCCCAAAGGAAGGCAAAGAACTGACCATCCAGATATTAAAACCGAATTCGAGTCCGGGAATGCACACCCGAGCACCCACACGAACATTTCCTTATGATATCGATTTTGGTCCAGAAGCTAATCAAAGCATGATATTTCACGACGTTATTGCACCTATGGTAAAGGAGATTATTGAAGGATATAATTCCGCCGTATTTGCGAATACGGGTAAACAGGAACAGGAAAAATGTATGTTATACATTGTCCGATATTGTCACCCGTTCAACTTTCCCCACAGGTATATTATGCAAGGCGATTTGGCCCCCTCCCCAGTGGATGGCCCTGCTCTCACGGTAGGAATCATTCCCGTGTCATTATTTCGTCTGTTTCATGAGCTCGAAAAAGTATATACGGACTGTATAGCGATAATATCCTATATTGAACTCTACAACGAGGAGCTTCGGGACCCGATTTCGACATGACCGCTCGCCGTCCGGTCTCCACTCGCACAAGAATTAACAACAATCTCAACCCGATGCCTCCACCTCAACAACTACAGCGGCCACGATCTATCATGTCCCGACCGCCTTCTTCCTCTTTATAGAGAATTGCTTCAGATACATAGGCCCCGTTAGAATATTCAAACGACAAGGAGATCGAGATGCAGAGACGCATTCAAATCGTATTGCGCTACTGAGTTCGGTCTCAACGAGAAATAGACGGAGAACAAACGGTCATTGTAGATATCGACGGCCCAAAGGAAGGCAAGAACTGTACTCTACCGGTGAGTCACACACCAATGGTTGCATTGTATTCTGATGATATGCTTATTGGTACCCTATCTACCCAGTGAATCGAAACTGACCAGGCTTCTGCAAGACTCTCTGAGAGGACGAACAAAGACCTGCATCATCGCCACAATATCTCCAGCTAGCCTTAATATCGAAGAAACGCTCTCCACACTCGAATACGCCCTCCGCGCAAAATCCATCCGGAAGAAACCTGAGATTAATCAACGCATGACGCCGTAATTCGCTTTCTGAAGGGATCACATCGTTGAGATCGAACAGCTCGAAGCTGATCTCCTTGCTGCTCGCAGAAAAACGGCATATGGTTTTCCGAGGAACACTGCAAGCAGCGTTGCCGAATCGGAACTGAGGGAAGCAGGTGGAAGCGAAGAAACAAGTAACGGTCATCGGGAACCAGATGGGAGCCGTCCGCGACAGTATGACCAGAGTATAGCCCTACTCAAGTCCAGAGAAGAAGAATTGGACGAGACCAGAATTATTCTTAAACAGACCGAGAACGTCTTATGCCAGCTTGAAGCTGATCTCCTACGTGTCACTGACGAATGAAAAGGAAGTCGTCATTCGCAAAGCTCATCAAGAGACGGAGGCAACGCATCAATGGCGTGGCAATAGGGCTAAAAAATGTAACAGAAGAAAGCCTGCATGATCTTGGAAATGTCTTCGAGAAGTTAGGTGAGTAGAACCATCCTGTTTGATGAAGTCGCTCTTAATTTTTTTGTAGATCGCAAAAATAAAGTCTTAGTTTCAAACAGATAAATTGTTTCGGAGAATGAAGAACTTATTCACACCTTCGCAGATGCACTCGCGAAGAAGCTGGCGGAGTTAGGTCAACTTATGAAGACACTGAGAAACAGCCTCAAAGACGACACAACAAATTTCCATTCTTCACAAAAACAGACGATATACAGTCAGGTGGAAAGGGTGAATGCCCATTTCGAAGGCGCCCAGGATCTATTCCAACAAATCGAGAAATGTGAAGCAGTCGGTGACCGTGCTATCCGGTCTCAAAGAGCAACTCGAGAAGGCGTATTTCATCCTTCAATTCTGACGTATCTTCCTGTCAGGGAAAACGGTGGCAGATTGTGAACAACATTCCGGCAAAGCCATATCAGCCGGCTTCGACCAGCTCGAAATATTGGAACAATCGGCGACAATTTTGTCCTCCCTTTTGGACTCAATCCTCCCAAGACTAGATCTCAGCAACAAAGCGCTGACGGAGCTGCAGACATTGGGAGAAACTACGACCACGCAGGAATTACTACATCTTCAACGTCAGAATGTCTTGTTGGCTCAGATGCTCGTCAACGAGCGGAAGGACGCCGATAAAGCCAAGAACGACCTGCTTCAACGTGTTTCGGGACTACTTGGCGAATTCATGCAAAAGCGCGACGACTCTCTGAAGGAATCCATTAGTAAATTGCAACGTAATGCAGAGGTCAGAGAGCTATTGAAATCGACGTATGAACGACAGTCCGATCTACACGATAGTCTGTCAACCACAAATGGTGAACTGCAAAATCAGATTGAAGCATCCAGGGATAAAGGCACTGAAGAGAAGGAGAAGGCGGCGGTCCAGGTATGAAATTCTAGTTCTCCAACTTCGATGACTGGTTTATACTAATTATGTCTTGTAAGAATGCCGCAACTGCGAAGGAGGTGATAAGGGCTTCAATACAAGACGTGCAAAATGATATTACAAGTTCGGTTACAACCCATTCAAAGTGGGTTAATCGACAGGTACGATCTATGGACAAATCTTTGAAATGGTATGTTTATTTTCCTTGACCAATATCGAATATACTGACATCGTATGGGTAGCTTTTAAAGAATACAGTTGAGCGAAACGTGCCAGGATAGAGGCACCAGATGGAATACACGCGAACATCGAAAGTCATCATTCTGCCCAACACAATTTTGTCGTGTCAATTCCCCAGGCAGAAAAACACGCCAAAGTTGCTTCTTCTAGGAGTCTCTTCTTGTAGTTTACATTTCACCGACCTAAAATTCATGTCCCAGGCTTGTGTGCTTCTCGCATTACACCATGGCTGGACTGTTCCACTTTCAGAAGAACGAGGATCACACGCATCTATATCCAAACATAATTGTAATGCAGCAGGAAGCGCGTTTCCCTCATCCACATCATCAAAAACATTTCTGCTACCGCAATGCTAGTTGACAAGATGCTTTGTCCTCGCTGCTCTGCCCCATTCGAGAATGAATCAAGGCTTTTAAGCCACATGAATCAGCCAAAGTCTCGTCGTCATGCCTATGAAAATGTTATTCACTTTCGATCCGGAGTTAGTGCCTCAGAAGCGCAAGCAATTGTGCAGGATACGGGCCTTGAAACAGACAATCCTATTCATTCAGTAGTCGCAGCAGACTTCTCACCTGAAGATAACTCTATGGACGTCGACCACCGTAATGATCATTCAAATGATATGGATGTCCACGAAATATTGCCCGAGTCCTCTAGCCCATACTTCAAAGTGGAGTATCCTGGGGCCTCCAAGCAGTACGGCAGAGATGCCACTTTTATGGAGAAGTTCGACAAAGACAAATATGCAAACCAACGGATCACAAACCTTTATTACCCTTTTTCTTCGAGGGATGAATGGGAGCACGCACTTTTTCTCCTACGCTCCTCCATGAGTATGAAGGCCATAGATGAATATATTAAATTACAGCTGGTAAGGTCTCCGGTGCACCTCAGACTCAGACCACACGCTAATGTCCGATTTTACAGGTAAAGAAAATGTTCCTTTCGTTCTCCATGGCAAAAGATCTCAAGAATCGGGCAGAAATTCTGCCTAGTGGTCCCGCATGGAAAAGTCGGTCAATAAGTCCAGCGTATCCGACCAAAGCAGCGGCAGTCGTTTTATATTATAGAGATTCGGTGGAATATGCAAGCTCTCGTCAGTAGCCCACTTCTCCAGGATCATATGCAGTACAAGCCTTTCCGTTTGTACGATTCAGCTACCAAAGTAATGCGGGTTTACACTGAGTGGCTGTCGGGCGATGCGGCGCATTATATGCAGGTCTGTAATGATAAATTTTATCGCTATCTCGATGTCTCACCCAGAGCTTCTCAGGAAAGATACCAGAGGGTGGTACCCTCATAGGAGCCATCATTTCTTCGGACAAGACCCATATCTCAGCCCAGACAGGAAATCGCGCAGCTCATCCATTACTCCTCAGTTGCGCCAACATCAACATGAACGAAACAAGGCCTCAGGCCATTTGTTCGTTCTCCTTGCCCTTCTTCCAATACCAATATATCACCACAAGAAGTCGGTTATCCGAGGAATGCTAGAGAATCGGCTGTTTCATGAATGTCTGGATATCGTTCTGGGACCCTCAAGAAGGTTGCGGAGATTGGGATGATGTTTGCTGATCCGTTAGGCAACCACGGAGGTGCTACACCCCTATTGCTGCATATATTGTCGACACACCTGAATCGGCACTGATTGCAGGAGTCGGAGAACACTTCGTCTGTAACAATGGCAATGTACAAGAATTTTGGGGACGACTTTCGCCATCCACCAAGAACCGGTGCATCAACCCTTAAATCCATTGCAGCACTGGAGGCTAAATACGACCCATGGGAATTGGAAAAATTCAAGGAAATGTCATTCGAATTGTATCGTCTTAATGGCGTGAATCGCCCTTTTGGCTTGACTGGCCGCTATCTGATCCTTCAATATTTCACCCCGGAGCCCCTCCACCATTGGCACAAACAATTCTGGGATCATGACGTCAAATGGTGCATCAATGCTGTTGGAGCTGCCGAGTTGGACTTTCGCTTTTCAGTTCTTCAACCTCGGACTGGATACCGACATTTTAAGGAAGGGATATCAGCCTTAAAACAAGTAACAGGACGGGAACATCAACATTGAGCGCTACGTGGTGGCACTTATAGCTGAAGCAGTTTCCGACGATTTCGTTTACGCCTCGCTCTCTGATGGACTTTCGGTACCTCGCTCAGTCTCGCATTATCGATGAAGCAGAATGCTCCAAAATTTTGAGCGCCTTAAAAGGCTTCCATGATCACAAGGACGCTATCATAGCTGCTGGTGGTCAACGTGGAAGAATGTTATCATCAACAATTGGCACATTCCAAAATCGAGTTTTTACAGAGTGTGGTTCCCAACATACGGTTAAACGGGGTTGCAATTCAGTGGTCGGCAGATACTACGGAGCACGCTCACATCGAAGTCGTGAAAGACCCTGCAGATGCTGCCAATAATCAGCGCTACGAGCCTCAGATATGTTGTCATCTTGATCGAATGGATAAACTTTCCGGTTTGATCTTGCTACGTCTATTCGGGAGGCAGGAATCAAATTTTGTGACCCGTCAGAGGAATTGGAATATGAATCAGATCCCGACAACGAAACCACCGAACTCACCGTCAACACTACTTCAGAACTTCTCAAGCTTATTAATTCTGTTACACCCATGGCTGGGTCGACTACGGGAAGGCTTGTCAATTATTTCTACAGAGCCAATCTCTTGAAGCAGGGATCTATCAACGCGCCTACACCACTAAGAACACATCAGAGCTCAGAAAGAATCGCTTTTCATCTTTCACGCGACCCCAGCTACAAGAGAACAAGCATCGATGATGTTGCCCGGCTCTTCAATCTTCCTGATCTACGTCCGGCAATCGCAGATTATATAACGCGAGTTGTTAATCTGCATGAACGAGACCCTCTGCGACCACCAATACTGCTCACATCGACAGCATCGGAGGCAAGCGCAATGCAGCCGCTGGTTGTGATCCCTATACCAGTTTGGAGGTATGGAACAAAATTCGCCTTCAAGCTACTGCGTACCATTATCCCCACAATATCCTTCCACATGTAACAATCAATGCCTTTCCACCATCAGAGAAACGGGCGTATGGGTTTTTGACTCAGCAATTGCAAATATGGATCCAAACTACATATGGCCTCAAAGCGGCCTCAAAGGTGACTTTGAAAATTCTAAAGCTATAAAGAACCATCTAATTCTATATATCTTAGGACATGCTGTGGTCGATATTCGTTTAATTTTTCGCATTGTTCCTATCTCTGCAAGCTACCTTCCCGCGATATCACCGACAGATTTCTTACATATGCACAACGTTTCGATATCATTCCTCAGCCTCCAGTTAGAGGAGCCAGGTTCCGAGGTCCTTATCCAGAACTGTCAACGTCAATGTATATATTGAAAAGGAGCAACGTGCAGGTGGCGGCCCTATGGCGGACATCCTCCCATTAGATCAACTTCGTGCTCTCGCTGATTTGATTCCGCGGATGGGAGCTAAAGCTAATCATTGTCTTACAGCGAATAACAGTCATAGTTTGAGTCTTGATTTCCGTCTGAACAAATTCTTTGACAAAGAGATGTATTTGGCATTGTCATCAAAAGCTGTAGTATAGAGCAGGTCTGC
>JAJIRX010000706.1:0-30231 GCA_023853785.1 Psilocybe azurescens | reverse complement strand
TCTCTAGCTACTAGTGGTCACCCCAGAGCGATCGTCTAAGTCTGTACTCAAGCAAACTAGTTATTGTAATAAGCCCACGAGCTTACCCTCCCAGATCGAACTGATCAATATAAATATTTTGATTGGGTGTTGTGTATTGGGCAATTACAAAGTCACCGCACTAAACATCTCACCGTTCCAAGACTTATGCTGGATTCCACATACCAAGGAAACTACCGCCTTGGGAGGCGATGGTTATCGATACGAGATGGATGAGGACAGCTGCATGAAGTGGGAAGAGGCAGAAACCCGCTTGGTGGAAGCTGTACATAGACTCCGAATGGCGTACAACATCCGCGGTACAACGCCTCCTCCCCCATCTTTGTTCAACTATTCAAAGTCGCATAAATCAGCTGCGATTTCTGGAAAGATGAGCAAGTTGGCGCGGGACTGGTTTGCTATCTGGATGGGTCTTCTATCTTACATCCTGGCCCAAGCATCGCTTCCCGAGAATTATAAAACGCCCAGTATGCCGCAAGACGAGAACTGTCCATATCCTTCCTGGTACATGAAACTCGCAAAGGACCCCAAAATCTCTCTGGCATGGTTAGACGGGCTAAGCACCTCGACTGTCAATACTTTTGATGCCAAACCCCTCGTGCGGGTGTTGTATTACGATGGACCGAGACAGATAAACTACGGCCGTCTATCGATTTCTTTTGGATCATCACATTCCAGTATACTACCCTTGGACAATAGCTGAGGAAGAAGCTGTTCATCGCGATGGTTCTTTGAGGCACCTTCAGCTGCCGGAACAGATGGTTAAACGAGCTTTAGATGCCATTTTCCAGGACCGCGATTTCGCATTGGGCGCTTTAATTATGAATTCTTACCTCTGGCGGAAAGAGAGTCCCCAAGATATTAGCATGCACTTACTGGATATCAAATACGCGACGTCCTTTGTTTTTCGATACGTGAGCCGCAAGTTCGTGCGTGAAGCTAACCATGGCGATAGACCTTTCCAGGATCCGTTGTTGGCTCAAGACAAGCTTGAGCTCTTGATTGCTGAGCGTACATCAAAAGAAGAAGAGGCTGCTCGTGTTGCCTCCAATTTGCCCATGCGTAACATGATTGGGTGGTTAAACGAAGAGGAGAAGGGCGCACTATACCAGGACTGGAAAACATTTTTCGACAAAAGAACAAAACGCAATGCCGAGATCTTGGCTTTGGAGGATCCTTCTACTTGTCAAATCTTGCTGGAACAGGGTGCTCGTCCTCCTCTCGTTGATACCACAATGTACGAATGGAAGACGATTCGTTCTTCTAGAGGAAAAAGCTTTACATGCGAGTCCGTGTCAACAGCGCCAACCAGCAGGCCGTACATGGCTGTTATACCAAATCTCACAGGGTTTACGACGCTCTCAACAACGAATGGGATCTTTGTAGGGACTTCACACCGCCGCTTGAGTTAGCTGAGGGTGGCGACATGGATGATGATATCGATTACGGCGATCCCAACCTTGCTGACTATGACGATGGCGATGTTCTCTATTCACCTTGCCAAATGCCGTCTACTTCCTTCACTCAGTTTCCTGTGTATGTGGATTATAAAGATGATGATTGGAACAGTGACGAAAACTACGACAGAGACTGCCATGCTCGTATAAAACCTTCTGCGCCGTTACAGAAGACGAAGACGCCCGAGCTATTGCCATCCATGAGGGAAACTGGTCAGAAACCGCAAGACGCTATCCTATCCCTGAAATATGGGTACGGATATGTACCGCCACTGTCCACTGTCAGTACGACACAAGCGTCGACATATGATTGGCGCACAGTATCTCGGGGCTTTGGATTCCTGCAAGGTGGCAAAGATGAGGAATTGGGACAGGCCGACCGTGCAGCTATACAGAGATTTTTTCTGCCATGGTGGCAAAAATTGATTCACAAATACCGACGGAGCTCTGGGATCTTAACGACACAAATCATCTGTCCCTCAGTCATTTGCAAGATTTCAATCTTATCGATAGGCCATCCGATAATTTATTTGTGTTCAGTAAGCCTCAGACAATAGCGTCAGACTGGATGCTCGGAGTGCAGTCCCCTGAGATCGCTCTGTATGTATGTCGTCTAATTTTATCTCATTCGGCACATACCATACAGACTGTCTCTCGTTGTCTCCTGCGAGAATGTATCCCATTCCGCACTCTGGTGCCCTTGGAAGTGAGAGCACGTGTTTTCACTGTAAAAGAGCCTTACGCACCCACATCCTTTCGCAAAGCGGGTTACATTTTTACTCTCGAGGACTTTGAGGCTGCCATGTCGCGGTGCAAAGAAGTCGTCAGCCAGCCTCACGGCCGTGCAGCACTGTTGATGGGGGGATAATTTCTCGGATTGCTAGGCAATACGCGAGCCTCGACGCAACACTGCAGGGACCCTCTGTCAAAATTACGCAATACCAGATCGGATTCGTGTCTACTGCTGTTTCTAATGGATACTCATATTGTGACGACGAGCTAACTGCAAACGAGCTGGCAGCAATATGCGGAACGTATTCTATGTATACTGGTAAATTACCATTACAACCAAACGGTTTCCCACTAACATGTCTGAACAGATCTGCCGGAGCAAATCACTGTCAAATCCTGGTTTCCTCCAGCTGCCATTTGGTCCTCATATAACGCATACAACTGTCCGGGATGGACTGAACGCAATGAACAATTTTTTTGGAACGTTTGCAAGACATTTACAAGGGTGCTCAACCTTACACCGTCACCGAATGGAAAAGAAAGCTCAGAGGGAATAAGCTGTACAGGCAACTTATCGCGAACAATGCAAAGCGCGCCAAGCTTTTTATCGACAAACATCTGCCTGTGCAAGTGCCTGGATAGACTGGACATCTTTGCGTGTACACAAGGACCGACATGCATCTTGTTCCATCTCCCGACCGACTTTTTCGTCTATCTTCCTTGTAATCTTGTTCACCTCTCGTCTTCGAAATTGTCTGTCGCTGTCTGTCGTTGCCGGCCATTTCACTCCGTCTTGCTTATCATATTATTTTGTTTGTCCATAGATTAATGTTGAATTCTTCTTGCTCTGCGTAGTGGCCTATGTTTCGAAGGTTTAACATTGTGAGCCTCTTGAGCATAGCAAACCCATGTACCTCCAATCATTCGATGCCGAGCCTCCTGGTCCTATGGTAATGTATTGGGCGTGGACTTCGTGGAAACTATTCCTCATGCGAGCAAACTATCAGGTCACGTCTCGCGATTAAAGGTCAATTATCTATTTTCATGTTCGTGACACTCCCACTTACCTATCGTTTTGGATGTTGGAAATGTTCGCAAAGTCATTGAACGAGTAAATTTGCTCACTGGTATTGTGAGTCCCTCATTTTTTCGTTAATCGCTTATTTATTGGATGTGCCTAATATACAGTGACTACAAATCTTCAAAACGATGGACTGTGTACAAGAAAATGCGCAATATATATATACAAGTTACAAAAATCGCTTCAAATCACTCTGCCACCTGTTCGTTCTGCACGTTGATCTCCATAACGTGCACCCAGCTATTCAAGATAGGTTTTTTCCTCTCTATACTTCGATGATCGCCCATCTAACTGTCGGCTTTGAAAGGTTGCCGCTTTGTCTTCGAAGAGATGAGCGCCACCAACGTAGTAGCCGGTCGAGTCGAAGACGCGCAGCGTATAGTGATCAACGTTATGTGAATCGTCGCTGGAAACCTTTGTGGACTTGTGAAAAATCGAACTATGAGCCGGAATTAGCGCTGAAGGACAAAGAAACGGACACGGGAGACTCACGTTATGACCATACACCCCCTCCATTACATCGGCGGCGACCTTGCGGTTCTTCTGCGCTGCCTTCTCGATGTCGTCGACGATATTCGGGGCCCACTTTGCGATGAGATCGACGATATGCGTTCAGCGTTCGCGTATTGCGCGGGAAGTAGTGTTTGTGGAATCGAATCGAGAGTTGCATAGCGTAAAGAGCTACAAAGACACGGTTAGTGAAGAATATACGTTGAATAAGCACTGACATACAGTAGCAGGTCCCAAGAGCTCCGAACTGCCACAAGGTCACACCGTTGGGCGCGACCCGACTTGAAGGTGGTGGTTGAGAAGCATCTCGAACGACTCACCGTTTTTCTTAAATATGCGACATCGCTTTTCTCTATACGTGACGCTCGGTGCATTATTTGATAAATTCGTGTCATTTTCGGTAGCTCGTCGTCCAGTCTCCGTTTGTACAGAATCAGCACTATCAATTAACTCTCGACCTTATGCTTCCACCTCAACAACTACAGCGGTCAAGATCTGTCCCGGCCGCCATCTTTTTCTTCACAGGGAGTCGCTTTGGACACACGGGACTCTGCTGGAACATCTGGGAAACAACAAGGAAATCAAGACACGGAGACACACATTCAAGTCACATTGCGCTACCGAGCTCGATCTGAACGAGAAATAGATGAAAAATAGACATTTATTGTAGATATCGACGGCCCAAAGGAAGGCAAAGAACTGACCGTCCAGATATTAAAACCGAATTGAGGTCCGGGAATGCACACCCGAGCACCCACACGAACATTTCCTTATGATATCGATTTTGGTCCAGAAGCTAATCAAAGCATGATATTTCATGACGTTATTGCACCTATGGTAAAGGAGATTATTGAAGGATATAATTCTACCGTATTTGCGTACGGGTAAACAGGAACGGGAAAAAGTCACGTGATACACTTGTCTGATATTCTCACTCTTTGAACCTCCCCACAGATTCACCATCCCAGACGATTTGGTCCCCATCTCAGTGGACGGCCCTGCTCTCACGGTAGGAATCATTCCCTGTGTCTTATTTCGTCTGTTTCATGAGCTCGAAAAAGTATATACGGACTGTATAGTGATAATATCCTATATCGAACTCTACAACGAAGAGCTTCGGGACCCGATTTCGACATGACCGCTCGCCGTCCGGTCTCCACTCGCACAAGAATTAACAACAATCTCAACCCGATGCCTCCACCTCAACAACTACAGCGGCCACGATCTATCATGTCCCGACCGCCTTCTTTCTCTTTACAGAGAATTGCTTCAGATACATAGGCCCCGTTGGAATATTCGGGAAACGACAAGGAGATCAAGATGCAGAGACACACGTTCAAATCGTATTGCGCTACCGAGTTCGGTCTCAACGAGAAATAGACGAAGAACAAACGGTCATTGTAGATATCGACGGCCCAAAGGAAGGCAAAGAACTGACCATCCAGATATTAAAACCGAATTCGAGTCCGGGAATGCACACCCGAGCACCCACACGAACATTTCCTTATGATATCGATTTTGGTCCAGAAGCTAATCAAAGCATGATATTTCACGACGTTATTGCACCTATGGTAAAGGAGATTATTGAAGGATATAATTCTACCGTATTTGCGATGCGGGTAAACAGGAACAGGAAAAATGTATGTTATACATTGTCCGATATTGTCACCCGTTCAACTTTCCCCACAGGTATATTATGCAAGGCGATTTGGCCCCCTCCCCAGTGGATGGCCCTGCTCTCACGGTAGGAATCATTCCCGTGTCATTATTTCGTCTGTTTCATGAGCTCGAAAAAGTATATACGGACTGTATAGCGATAATATCCTATATTGAACTCTACAACGAGGAGCTTCGGGACCCGATTGCGACATGACCGCTTCGCCGTCCGGTCTCCACTCGCACAAGAATTAACAACAATCTCAACCCGATGCCTCCACCTCAACAACTACAGCGGCCACGATCTATCATGTCCCGACCGCCTTCTTCCTCTTTATAGAGAATTGCTTCAGATACATAGGCCCCGTTAGAATATTCGGGAAACGACAAGGAGATCGAGATGCAGAGAGCGCATTCAAATCGTATTCGCGCTACTGAGTTCGGTCTCAACGAGAAATAGACGGGAGAACAAAAGCGGTCATTGTAGATATCGACGGCCCAAAGGAAGGCAAGAACTGTACTCTACCGGTGAGTCACACACCAATGGTTGCATTGTATTCTGATGATATGCTTATTGGTACCCTATCTACCCAGTGAATCGAAACTGACCAGGCTTCTGCAAGACTCTCTGAGAGGACGAACAAAGACCTGCATCATCGCCACAATATCTCCAGCTAGCCTTAATATCGAAGAAACGCTCTCCACACTCGAATACGCCCTCCGCGCAAAATCCATCCGGAAGAAACCTGAGATTAATCAACGCATGACGCGCAATTCGCTTCTGAAGGATCACATCGTTGAGATCGAACAGCTCGAAGCTGATCTCCTTGCTGCTCGCGAGAAAAAACGGCATATGGTTTTCCGAGGAACACTGCAAGCAGCGCGTTGCCGAATCGGAACTGAGGGAAGCAGAATTGGTGGAAGCGAAGAAACAAGTAACGGTCATCGGGAACCAGATGGGAGCCGTCCGCGACGAGTATGACCAGAGTATAGCCCTACTCAAGTCCAGAGAAGAAGAATTGGACGAGACCAGAATTATTCTTAAACAGACCGAGAACGTCTTATGCCAGCTTGAAGCTGATCTCCTACGTGTCACTGACGAATACGAAAAGGAAGTCGTCATTCACAAAAGCTCATCAAGAGACGGAGGCAACGATCAATGGCGTGGCAATAGGGCTAAAAAATGTAACAGAAGAAAGCCTGCATGATCTTGGAAATGTCTTCGAGAAGTTAGGTGAGTAGAACCATCCTGTTTGATGAAGTTGCTCTTAATTTTTGTAGATCGCAAAAATAAAGTCTTAGTTTCAAACAGATAAATTGTTTCGGAGAATGAAGAACTTATTCACACCTTCGCAGATGCACTCGCGAAGAAGCTGGCGGAGTTAGGTCAACTTATGAAGACACTGAGAAACAGCCTCAAAGACGACACAACAAATTTCCATTCTTCACAAAAACAGACGATATACAGTCAGGTGGAAAGGGTGAATGCCCATTTCGAAGGCGCCCAGGATCTATTCCAACAAATCGAGAAATGTGAAGCAGTCGGTGACCGTGCGCTATCCGGTCTCAAAGAGCAACTCGAGAAGGCGATATTTGTCCTTCAATTCTGACGTATCTTCCTGTCAGGGAAAACGGTGGCAGATTGTGAACAACATTCTGGCAAAGCCATATCAGCCGGCTTCGACCAGCTCGAAATATTGGAACAATCGGCGACAATTTTGTCCTCCCTTTTGGACTCAATCCTCCGCGACGTCCAAGACTATCTCAGCAACGAAAGCGCTGCGCTGATGGAGCTGCAGACATTGGGAGAAACTACGACCACGCAGGAATTACTACATCTTCAACGTCAGAATGTCTTGTTGGCTCAGATGCTCGTCAACGAGCGGAAGGACGCCGATAAAGCCAAGAACGACCTGCTTCAACGTGTTTCGGGACTACTTGGCGAATTCATGCAAAAGCGCGACGACTCTCTGAAGGAATCCATTAGTAAATTGCAACGCAGTAATGCAGAGGTCAGAGAGCTATTGAAATCGACGTATGAACGACAGTCCGATCTACACGATAGTCTGTCAACCACAAATGGTGAACTGCAAAATCAGATTGAAGCATCCAGGGATAAAGGCACTGAAGAGAAGGAGAAGGCGGCGGTCCAGGTATGAAATTCTAGTTCTCCAACTTCGATGACTGGTTTATACTAATTATGTCTTGTAAGAATGCCGCAACTGCGAAGGAGGTGATAAGGGCTTCAATACAAGACGTGCAAAATGATATTACAAGTTCGGTTACAACCCATTCAAAGTGGGTTAATCGACAGGTACGATCTATGGACAAATCTTTGCGAAATGGTATGTTTATTTTCCTTGACCAATATCGAATATACTGACATCGTATGGGTAGCTTTTAAAGAATACAGTTGAGCGAAACGTGCCAGGATAGAGGCACCAGATGGAATACACGCGAACATCGAAAGTCATCATTCTGCCCAACACAATTTTGTCGTGTCAATTCCCCAGGCAGAAAAACACGCCGACCAAGTTGCTTCTTCTAGGAGTCTCTTCTTGTAGTTTACATTTCACCGACCTAAAAATTCATGTCCCAGGCTTGTGTGCTTCTCGCATTACACCATGTGGCTGGACGCGTTCCACTTTCAGAAGAACGAGGATCACACGTGTAACATCTATATCCAAACATAATTGTAATGCAGCAGGAAGCGCGTTTCCCTCATCCACATCATCAAAAACATTTCTGCTACCGCAATGCTAGTTGACAAGATGCTTTGTCCTCGCTGCTCTGCCCCATTCGAGAATGAATCAAGGCTTTTAAGCCACATGAATCAGCCAAAGTCTCGTTGTCGTCATGCCTATGAAAATGTTATTCACTTTCGATCCGGAGTTAGTGCCTCAGAAGCGCCAAGCAATTGTGCAGGATACGGGCCTTGAAACAGACAATCCTATTCATTCAGTAGTCGCAGCAGACTTCTCACCTGAAGATAACTCTATGGACGTCGACCACCGTAATGATCATTCAAATGATATGGATGTCCACGAAATATTGCCCGAGTCCTCTAGCCCATACTTCAAAGTGGAGTATCCTGGGGCCTCCAAGCAGTACGGCAGAGATGCCACTTTTATGGAGAAGTTCGACAAAGACAAATATGCAAACCAACGGATCACAAACCTTTATTACCCTTTTTCTTCGAGGGATGAATGGGAGCACGCACTTTTTCTCCTACGCTCCTCCATGAGTATGAAGGCCATAGATGAATATATTAAATTACAGCTGGTAAGGTCTCCGGTGCACCTCAGACTCAGACCACACGCTAATGTCCGATTTTACAGGTAAAGAAAATGTTCCTTTCGTTCTCCACGGCAAAAGATCTCAAGAATCGGGCAGAAATTCTGCCTAGTGGTCCCGCATGGAAAAGTCGGTCAATAAGTCCAGCCGTATCCGACCAAAGCGGCAGTCGTTTTATATTATAGAGATTCGGTGGAATGTATGCAAGCTCTCGTCAGTAGCCCACTTCTCCAGGATCATATGCAGTACAAGCCTTTCCGTTTGTACGATTCAGCTACCAAAGTAATGCGGGTTTACACTGAGTGGCTGTCGGGCGATGCGGCGCATTATATACAGGCCTGTAATGATAAATTTTATCGCTATCTCGATGTCTCACCCAGAGCTTCTCAGGAAAAGATACCAGAGGGTGGTACCCTCATAGGAGCCATCATTTCTTCGGACAAGACCCATATCTCAGCCCAGACAGGAAATCGCGCAGCTCATCCATTACTCCTCAGTTGCGCCAACATCAACATGAACGTTCGAAACAAGGCCTCAGGCCATTTGTTCGTTCTCCTTGCCCTTCTTCCAATACCAATATATCACCACAAGAAGTCGGTTATCCGAGGAATGCTAGAGAATCGGCTGTTTCATGAATGTCTGGATATCGTTCTGGGACCCCTCAAGAAGGTTGCGGAGATTGGGATGATGTTTGCTGATCCGTTAGGCAACCTACGGAGGTGCTACACCCCTATTGCTGCATATATTGTCGACACACCTGAATCGGCACTGATTGCAGGAGTCGGAGCACTGACTTCGTCTGTAACAATGGCAATGTACAAGAATTTTGGGGACGACTTTCGCCATCCACCAAGAACCGGTGCATCAACCCTTAAATCCATTGCAGCACTGGAGGCTAAATACGACCCATGGGAATTGGAAAAATTCAAGGAAATGTCATTCGAATTGTATCGTCTTAATGGCGTGAATCGTCCTTTTTGGCTTGACTGGCCGCTATCTGATCCTTCAATATTTCTCACCCCGGAGCCCCTCCACCATTGGCACAAACAATTCTGGGATCATGACGTCAAATGGTGCATCAATGCTGTTGGAGCTGCCGAGTTGGACTTTCGCTTTTCAGTTCTTCAACCTCGGACTGGATACCGACATTTTAAGGAAGGGATATCAGCCTTAAAACAAGTAACAGGACGGGAACATCGAAACATTGAGGCGCTACGTGGTGGCACTTATAGCTGAAGCAGTTTCCGACGATTTCGTTTACGCTGTTCGCTCTCTGATGGACTTTCGGTACCTCGCTCAGTCTCGCATTATCGATGAAGCAGAATGCTCCAAAATTTTGAGCGCCTTAAAAGGCTTCCATGATCACAAGGACGCTATCATAGCTGCTGGTGGTCAACGTGGAAAGAAGAATGTTATCATCAACAATTGGCACATTCCCAAAATCGAGTTTTTACAGAGTGTGGTTCCCAACATACGGTTAAACGGGGTTGCAATTCAGTGGTCGGCAGATACTATGGAGCACGCTCACATCGAAGTCGTGAAAGACCCTGCAGATGCTGCCAATAATCAGCGCTACGAGCCTCAGATATGTCGTCATCTTGATCAAATGGATAAACTTCGCCGGTTTGATCTTGCTACGTCTATTCGGGAGGCAGGAATCAAATTTTGTGACCCGTCAGAGGAATTGGAATATGAATCAGATCCCGACGACGAAACCACCGAACTCACCGTCAACACTACTTCAGAACTTCTCAAGCTTATTAATTCTGTTACACCCATGGCTGGGTCGACTACGGGAAGGCTTGTCAATTATTTCTACAGAGCCAATCTCTTGAAGCAGGGATCTATCAACGCGCCTACACCACTAAGAACACATCAGAGCTCAAAGAACGTCGCTTTTCATCTTTCACGCGACCCCAGCTACAAGAGAACAAGCATCGATGATGTTGCCCGGCTCTTCAATCTTCCTGATCTACGTCCGGCAATCGCAGATTATATAACGCGAGTTGTTAATCTGCATGAACGAGACCCTCTGCGACCACCAATACTGCTCACATTGACAGCATCGGAGGCAAGCGCAATGCAGCCGCTGGTTGTGACCTCCCCTATACCAGTTTGGAGGTATGGAACAAAATTCGCCTTCAAGCTACTGCGTACCATTATCCCCACAATATCCTTCCACATGTAACAATCAATGCCTTTCCACCATCAGAGAAACGGGCGTATGGGTTTTTGACTCAGCAATTGCAAATATGGATCCAAACTACATATGGCCTCAAAGCGGCCTCAAAGGTGACTTTGAAAATTCTAAAGCTATAAAGAACCATCTAATTCTATATATCTTAGGACATGCTGTGGTCGATATTCGTTTAATTTTTGCATTGTTCCTATCTCTGCGAAGCTACCTTCCCGCGATATCACCGACAGATTTCTTACATATGCACAACGTTTCGATATCATTCCTCAGCCTCCAGTTAGAGGAGCCAGGTTCCGAGGTCCTTATCCAGAACTGTCAACGTCAATGTATATATTGAAAAGGAGCAAACGTGCAGGTGGCGGCCCTATGGCGGACATCCTCCCATTAGATCAACTTCGTGCTCTCGCTGATTTGATTCCGCGGATGGGAGCTAAAGCTAATCATTGTCTTACAGCGAATAACAGTCATAGTTTGAGTCTTGATTTCCGTCTGAACAAATTCTTTGACAAAGAGATGTATTTGGCATTGTCATCAAAAGCTGTAGTATAGAGCAGGTCTGCTAGTAGGCTGTAGTAGAATACTTGTACAGTTCCGTATTTGTATCCCAAATCTATTGCCTCATGCTGCCTTTCTATTTATAAGCTGAAGTGAACTGATCACTGGTACTGTAGTATACAGACTATTTGGACTGTGGAGATGAGGTATATTGTGTGCTGTTTCCTTGCTATTCTCTGTTGTTCAGGCTCTCCTTATAGTTTGACCATCAAGTGCTGTATAATGCTAGAGATAATGTAATGAATACTATTGAACTTTATACAACATCGGAGGTATACTATCGAGGAAAACCGATGCTACAGAATACTAGGGAGTGCTATGTATTGGTTGGTGATGTATTATGTAATACTTTGATGGTTTGATGCTACGCGATTTAAGCGTGATGCTACGGCTCACTATAGCTGAAAATCAGGATTTGCTGATGCACATCCAAATTCTAAACTACTGAATGTGAACGCAGAGCCCGAGAAGTCCTCGTTCCGGTCAAATCTGTGCAGCTGTTTGCTTTGGTCTTTCAGTCGTTCGAAAGGACCGTATGAAATCCCAACCACGTATCGCATACCTATCCTCATATTCTTCGACGAAAGCCTAGTATAACTCAAATCGTTGTCGCCTTCGTTTTAAGGACACTGTTTACCCCGTTTCTCTCCTCCGCATTCCGGCATTTTATTTTTCAGTGCATTCCGGGCATATTTGAGGAGGCGGTATGACGCTGCCCGAAATCAAGAAGATGGTGCTCGAGATGGGGTTGTATGTGAATGGAAGATGTTCAATATCAATTTCCTTTCTACTCTTATTGTAAGCCTTTTTCCCCCTTTTTTTGCGTGTCTGTCATGCCAGTGTCAGTGTCACTCATAGGATTTTGTTCATTTCGTTTGCAACAGAGCCATCCTCACCACGCTACAGCTCGACAGCGCGAACACGAACGCGAGGGGCGATCCGGTTATCAGATACACGGCGGCGCTGTTGTCGTGCGTTGATGACTCTCGCTTTTGGGTGTGTGTATGTGCTTCGCTTTGGGACGATGCGCAAGATTTGGAAGGCGGCTGAATGGGCTTTGGTGAGTTATCGTTCCCCTTGTAATAGCGGTATAGATAGCCAATGCTCATATAGCTTACTGGTTTGTTTAGGAAACGAAGAAGACTTGGGCGAAGGTGGTTGTGTGGTGAAATGTGTGGGTTATGTTGGCGATGCCTGTCGTCTGGCTTGCTTGATATGTGGCCCATTAAAAGTTCATTGACTACTTTATGAATTTGGTCTGATTAAATTCGATTATCTACATAGATCTATCATCCTATACATTACGTGTATCATGACCTTCGTCTAGCGGACAAGCTCTCGGACTGGTGGTTATGATTTATGAATGAACGAGCGGCTGAATTTTGATGGTTGATAATTGAATATCGTCAGTACTATTCGTGCAAAATTGGGTCCGCGCTTATGTGAAGAAATCTGAAGTATTATTGGCGACAGTCAATGGCGGAGAGAATATCAATGCCATCAGTGACTTGGATTCTGCTCTTACCAGCTCCCAAGTTGACTAGCTTATACATTGACATTGACAAACTCGCGACAGACGACATTGACCATGCTGTTCAGATGTCGATCATCCCGATAGTTCTGCTAATATATGCATCTTTACTAATAGGAACGAAATCTGAATCGTAGACCCCAGCTAAGTTTCGAGTAGGCCGGCGAAAGCGCTAATTTCTAAAGCAGTCTAATAATAAAAAGGTTAAAAAGAGATAGGGCGTTTCGGGAGTCCCTAGTCAGGAATGGGGGCCGTAGTTAAAGGCACAGTGCACATGGATGCAGTCTCAGGCCAAGTGAGTATGTACTCAGTAAACAAACGCGTCCACCGTTGTTCAGAGTCGAAGTTTAAACGAACATCTCGATGGGGTTTAACTTGACTTGATCATGAACCGAGTGCCAGACCCAGATAGTAGACTCCCAAGGCACGATTTGTTCTCGAGAATAAATTGTACTAATAATGAAAAGAGGAGAGTGCCATAGAGAGGAGATGTCGACGGATCTATACTCTAGTCAGAATTTTAGTAAGGATGCTGCTCGTACAAAAGGGGGGAGAGGCAGAGACCCCAACATTGAAATGTTGACATAAAAAGGGAAAGGGAGGGGAAAGCATAAGGCGTGTAAGGAACGAAGCTAGAACTAGGTAGTTCAAAGAACGTGGATCATCTCGTAAGGGAGCCATCATCATATTGCAAAAAAAAAAAAAAAAAAAGGTGAGAGTAGAAAAAACATCTCACATCGTCGTGCCGAAGAGGTTCTCATCCATCTTGATAGCCTCGTATACACGGAAGATCCGAACATGCGTCATCTTCCGCGAATGAATCGGCGCGGTGGGTGTAACAATCAACATCATATCCCTATGGCTCGGTCGACTCTCGACGGATGAAGCCGATATCGACATCGAAGGCGCATTAGGAGAGAGCGATACCGGGAACGTAGGCGTCGTAGGTGTGTGACCCTGTTCCCTAGCCGTACCGGGGGTGGAAGACCGGTCGCTTGACGAGGAGGAATGCTGCCATGCAAATCGTCGACCGAATTCCCTGAGAGAGAGAGGGTAAATAGAGACAGTCAGTTAGTAGTCAGACTTGAATTGGATCAAAGAGTTTATATTGTGAGATGGGACTAACGATTGAAGATCCCACATGCATTCACGGCTATCCGAGAAGACAGACTCTGCGATCGATCCGTGGACGCTAACAACGTCAGAGCCTGGATCACTATTCGGCGAGAGACTAGAGGGCGGTGGCGGGTTGAAACGATGCCGGAGGAACCTGATAAAAAGAAGAAAAAACCATCAACATGCAATTCATACCCAGGAAATGAATAGTGCAAGAAAAACAAAACACACCCTTCTTATTTCCACGGCGCTTCCAAAACAGACGCTTCATAGATCTCTTCATCGCCAGTTGCCTCGACCGCATGTTCAATCAGATAATTCCTGCGCGACAACCGCAGATGCTTCGACGCATGGATCTCGATCTCAGACTGGTCCATCGGAATAGACGTCGACGGCCACAAGACAAGACCAGGCAACTTGGCCAGCGCCATCGACTCGCGGCGTGACGACGCATGCGACATTCCGAACCGACGACTCGCGAACCCATTCGAACCGTTGTTGAAAATTCAACGCTGCCGAACTTGGCTGGAGCTCTCTTCCTCATCGCCGACTTCAGGCGGCGCGAGTGTGATATGCATAGTCTGCACTTCTTGAGCATGCCCGAAAACTTCTTGCATGAGATCCAAGATGAACTCGCTTGGATCCTTGCTCACACCGAATTTATGAAGAGGCATGTGTTCAAATAAGGCTTCCAGATCAGACGAGGTACCATAGGTGCGCGCCTATAAGGGAGACCTGAGACCAGTGTACACCAAAGTGCGCCTTCGAAGCGTGGCTGTAGGATTGGCCTCTCAGAATCTTCAACCCTTTTCCAGTCGATGCATCCCATATGTGCACACATTCATTATCTGACCCCGACGAGATCAGCGTGCCGTCGTTTGAAACGCGACGCCATAGACTTCCGCCTCCGAGTTTATAGTCAACAACGGCACATCATTGCCACTATTAGCGTGAGTGAACACAGGAATGCGCGAGAATTGTCTTTTCCAGTGTTTTGAAAGGCTCGTTTGACTTTTGCAAGTGGCCAGCGAGTGTTGGGTGCCGTGTGTGGGAGAGCACCGTTTTGGAAAGTGACGGAATGAGGAAAGCAAGAGGAAAAGGCAACATGGAAGTTTGACCCCTATTTTGTGATTAGTAAGATTATGCAATCTGAGACGCGAGTTGGACGGCGCCAACATTCAATTTCGAGTTACAGTAGACTTTCTCATAATGCATAATAAAAATAAATATTAATTAAATCGTAAAAAATCAGGTTAGCAGCAGCTTATCATGGGACAAGCCCAAATCGATCCCTTTCCCTGAAAAGCATCTCCTAGGATAACTAGCTAAACAGTAGTTATTTTTGAAATATTTAAAATATTTATTTATGATTATGCATTATGAGAAAGTCTACTGTATATCCAACTCGTATCCTGACTCCTTGAGCCCAATTTGGGTCTCATCCTTAACAATGGCTCTTTTACCACCTTCAAACGCTGCTGGAGTGCCACTGCCTCCAATTCCTGCTCTTAAGCGACATATTCAATGCCAAAGATTACATCGACAAGTTTGTGGGCTCGAAGAGTGGTAGGAAATGGCCGGCGAGGGTCTTCATTTGCCTCCAGAAGTGATTGAAAAGGTGAAAAAGGTGTGTTCGACTCTTTAATTGCCACAGAACAACACACTGACCTTGTCTCTCTTCGTGTGCTCAAGCAATGGATATGTAACGCAACAGCGCTGCCATCGACTCCTCCGGACAATGGACATCCGCAGATGAAATACTGGCTGATCCCAAGAACTAGAAAATCTCGATTCTTACCTCTGCGACCCAGAATGATTGGGGCATCGAATTGTCTGTTCTAGGAGAAGCGAGCAAAAACCCGTCATTTGTATCAGTGTCCGCACTCTCCTACCTAACCTCCCAGCAAGGGTTATCGCTACGATCACCGACGTCGCACGCTGGCATACCCCGTCCGGAAGGACACATCCATCTCGTCCCTGTGTGGTGGCAATCAGCTAAAGAATACGCCAGGGCATCTGGAAAACGGAGACCCTATGCTACAACATCAGTCGGATCTCACGTCGAATCATACTAGTATCACGTTTCCGAATCCTCAGCTCGCAAGTACGTACGGCCAGGTACCACAGTACGATCATCGACTCATCGAAAGCTCATGTATATGACACCAGCAATTTGAATATGCGAAGTGCAGCACCTCAAATGCCTCATCCTCATCTTCATCCATACATAGCTCAATCACCGCAAACCCCACATGTCGCGCAAAATGTGTTTTCACATCATCAACAACAACAGCCTGATAATCATCATCATGGCCCGTCAACAATCCATTATGCTCGTGCAGTAGCATTGCGTCCAGATGCATTCGTCGCTATCGACCCTTTTCGCACACAAAGACGTGATCGTAAAGACGAGTTGAAGGAGCCTTCGACTTTTGATACACCGATGCCTGTGCCCGCGTCTGTGGCTTGGTCGAAGAATCTCAAGCTGGCACCTGCGGACCGATATCATGATCAGCAGCAGCAGCAAATGTCTAACGGGCCGTCGTTTATGGAGGCTGGAGCAGTAGTGGAGTCGTCTGGTTCACGGGTAATTTCGCCGGCGCCTATAAACATAAACCAGCTGCAGGAGAAACACCCTTCAGCAGAGCGCGTCGGACGACGGCCTTCTTCGGATGGGCGCGGTGGTTATGCCACGACTGCGACTGCAAAGGTTGAATATATAACACTGCTGGGACCGAAAAATTCTGCGGAATGCAGATTCCATGCAAAATCAGTTGTCGTGACACAAAGTATTGTAATTTGCAAAATGAATAATTTTAAATCAAATCTGCCTTGAGCAAAAGACAATAAGAACTGTAACAGAGATTAAAGTTCTACCTAAATATGGCAATTTGCAAAACACACCATTTTACAAAATGCAGAACACAATAAGAATGATAAATTCTGCAGTGGCTGAGAAAAATAAAAATTGTCTGCCAGTGCAGAATTTATCATTTTTATTGTGTTCTTGCAATATGCAAAATCATATATTCTGCAAATTACCATATTCAGGTAGAACTTTAATCTCTGTTACAGTTCTTATTGTCTTTGCTCAAGGCAGATTTGATTTAAAATTATTCATTTTGCAAATTACAATACTTTGTGTCACGACAACTGATTTTGCATGGAATCTGCATTCTGCAGAATTTTTCAGCAGTGTAAACGAAGTTCAAGTTCACGATCCAGCGCATGGCCTCCTACAACCGCGAACCTGCTCTTCCTACGACGACTACGACGACTAAGTATCCTACCCTTGCGCTTGTTCGGCGGCACACCATTCCTGACACCGAGCAGCACCATCACCATAAACCACACACACAGGAGGGATCGCTCGAAATTTACGGATCATACTCGTGGAAGCAGCCCCGCTGTTGGCGTCTGTGACAAGGTGTGCTTTCACACGAGTCTCGACACACTGGGAGAACCTTAAATGACTAGGTAAAGCTGTGTATTCAAGGTCGACTACCTACATACATCAACAAGCTCTTTATATATTGTAGAAAGTGTCTACGTAATATTAATTACTCGAGCAAATACGATTTAGAAAGAGATAGAAGAGTAAAGAAAGAAAACATAAGATAAGATAAGATATGTAAAACTTCGGTCATACCCAATTAGGGTGACTCCGTCACATACGCCCTCCAGGCATTCCGTAGGAATGGCTTTTCTTCTGGAAGATCCAGGCTTTGGATAGGGAGTGGAAGGGCGATTGGCGATGGTTGTCATGAGAAATTTATTGAAAGTCTTCATGTGCCGGGCATTTCCAAATGAGGATGTGATTTCGATGGCGTGTTCGATCTCTGCGTCGGATGGGAATATGATGTCAAGGGGAAAGTGTCATTCGGTTGGCTTGGTGGTGACATTCCCGAGAGCATCGAAAGTTGTGAGGCGCGCACTGGGATTCGGGTCTTGGTGTAGGTAAGACACAAATTCATGATATCCGATGGGCATAAACAATGAGTCTCGACACTCAGGTTTGAGGGCCCTGTAAGCAAAAGAAATAAACTGTTTCAGTTGAGCCGCATGAACGGAATGCACGGGCGCGGGAAGGGTCAATAACTCCATATTCGGAAGCGTGAAATCACGAAATAAGACGAGAAATCCGATCAGCGGAAGGTTGATGTGATATGGGCGCCCATAATGATCACGCTGGATAATTCAGCATTTGCACCACCCGCAATGCTTCATTCATTGCTGCGTCGGGGATGGATGCCGTCGGGTTGCCACTTGAGTCGGTTAAGATGGTGGTACTTGCAGTGGCCTTATCCATGGTCTCGGATTGAGGAGGATGAGAGGGATTGGTGTTGATTTCAATTTCAATGGTTTCATTAGAATTAGAAATGTCCATGCCGTTGAATGATTTTGTGAGCTGGTTGGACTCAGAACCAGGCATAGAATCAGTGTGGGTGGACATAGATGAGCAATAGTAGATGTGCAGATGAGTAAAATTGATGCAAGAGAACGTGCTCATAGCATCTTTATATATCTCAGTGCCTAAATCAGCTTCAACTTCAAGTGATCCGGCAAATATCTGAGGGTCATCAGGAACATTTTTGTGGATTTCTCTAGAAAGTTCTGTGATAGTCTTGGCTCCTTTTGCATCTAGATATTCGTCGAACTCATGTAAGTGTTTTACTTCATTATATGGTAACCAAGTTTTATCTCCGGATTTCCATAGTATCTCAAATAAACAGTTAACACCTTCACCGTGGTGTGCAACAATTTTTGTACAGCCCACTCGCCCTCCAAATCTTCGCCACTGAAGATTTGATTATCCATTCGGCCTGGAAACAACCAGTCATCGTTTTGGTACATGAATACGCTAACAGGGATGCATGGAATACATCATGTATCCCCCTTTTTCGTAGACTTGTTGAAATGTCTACTCTGTATGAATTATTTCCGAAGTCTTCTGTAATTTTATATGGGCCAATAAATCTAGGTGCCAGCTTGTGGCTCATTCCCTTAGGTATGGAAATATTCTTAGTAGATATGTACACAAAATCATCCTTTTGGAATGGTGCATTTATTCTTTTTCTATTGGCATTGCGTATGGACTTAATACGCGAAGCAATTATGCTGTCATGTGCTTGCATAATGGATGATTTAATTCGTTTAGCGAATGCACGTACACCCGGATACTCTGTGGGCTGATTGGATTGCCAAATAAATGATCTAGGCATGCGTCCGGTATTAAGAAAGAATGGGGCGAAGCCTGTACTTTCTGATCGAGCTGAGTTAATAGCAAATTCTATAGCAGGCAGTTTCTGCACCCAGTCTTTCTGGTTGGGGGAGATACAGTGTCTTAGCATTTGAGAAATAGTCTTATTTGCTCTTTCTGTAGCGCCATCTGTTTGCGGATGATAGGCGCTTGACATTCTTAATTTGGTTCCAATTAGCTTGTGTAATTCTTCCCAGAAGTGGCTCGTGAACCACTTGTCTCGATCACTCACAATTGAAGATGGTAAGCCATGGTGCTTATACACTTCAGAAAAGACTAATTCAGCAATATCTTTTGCTTTATAGTCTGTTCGGCCAGGTACCAAGTGTACCATCCCTGTGAATAAGTCAATGACGACTACAATCATGTCAAAAGATCCATCACGGTTCTCTGAATTTGGCAAGGCCCTACCGAAATCAATCCCAATTGATTCCCAAGGTCTTCGGTTCAGTTCCAGAGGGTTGAGTAACCCATAAGGCCTTGTATGGCTGTTTTTATTTCGCTTACAAGTGGTGCAGGAGCTACAATAAGTCTCTACATCCTTAGCTAGAGATTTCCACCATACATGTTCTCTTAAATAAGAATAAGTCTTCATCGCACCTAGATGTGCTAATAATGAGTGACCTTCTGCTATGACAAGTTCTCTAGCAGAATGACTTCCAATCTTTATGTTTGGTATGCATAGTAATTTATTATTATCTTGCTTGAGATATAGCAAGCCGGATTGTGAATCAAGTTCAAAATTCTTGTAATCCTGTGGATTTTCGAATACAGACTTGAACCAAGGGTCATGCTTATACATCCCTTTTATCTTGCTAATTATGCTCACACCATTTCGGTCTTCATAGAGATCTAATGGAACATTAATATTATTCCCAGTATGTGATATATTCTGATCTACTAATGGTTTTGTTACACGGTTGATTATTCCCTGTGAATTACCATTAGACTCTTTATTTTTACGAGCAGGAATACGAATGACTAACCTTTCCTGAGGTATAGGCTCGCCCTCCTGACCGGCTTTTGGTCCTTTCAGCTTGAAAGTATCCTTAACTCGAGCTGCAAATTCTTCAGAAGTTTCCGGACGGCCTGTTTCGGCACCTGGACGTTCATGCACTTTCTTAGTTCTGCGTCCCACAAAGTTAGGATTGACAGCTGCACATTCAGCTTCCATTCCAACAAGAACTGGAGCAGCAATTGTCTGCATTGTTTCTTCCATAGAAGCACCATTTTCGGGCTCATCGTATTGAGTATATTCTGTAGATGCCCGGACTGTTCCTGGTGCATCATTAGAGTATATCCTAGATAGTGCATCACTGAGAATATTCTCAGTGCCTGGGACATAGATTACTTCAAAATTAAATAAACCTAGTTGTTCCAGCCATCTAGCACGGCGTCCATTGCTTGTGCGCTCAATGTCTCGATGATTTAATATTGTAACAAGTCCTTTGTGGTCAGTATACCACCGAAATTTCACACCTAATAATAGGTCTCAATATCGCATCATTGTTTCAAGACCTGCCAACATCTCTACCTCGTGCACAGGGTAATTCTGTTGTGCAGGTGAGAGTTTTGCAGAATAGAAGGCTGCTACAGGTGCAGTCTTCCAGTCGCTTCCCCTGGCTAATAACTCCAGCAATACCAGTAATACTGGCATCTGTGACCATATTTATTGGTGGTGCACCCTTTGAGTAATCTAATGGGTGCCTATGATGGTCTCTATATCGATTTGCACGTTCCTTAATTTCATCAAATGCTCTTTGATGGGTTGGATCCCATCTGAATGGTATTTCCTTACTTGTTAAAGTGTGTAATATTCCCATCGGAATGCGTACACTTTCAATGTCATCAGCTAAGTAACTTGCAGCTCCTAGAAATCCGCGCAATAAATCACGATTAGTGGGGACTTTCCATTTTAGGATTGCATCAACTTTATGTGGATCCATTTGGATGCCATCGCTGTCCACTATACGCCCAAGAATCTTCACTCGCTTACAGAGGAAGTCCAGTTTATTAGCTGAAAGATAGAAGTTCTCTTTTGTTAGTATCTCAAGTACTTTGAGAACGTGTTGAATATGATCTTCCAATGTATCTGAATAAATGACTATGTCATCCAGGTATACATCAAGGAACTTTCCGATGTAAGGGGCAAAAATGTGGTTCATTAAGGACTGAAATGTAGCAGGTGCGTTGCAATCACCTTGCTGAATGACATGGGAAACCATATTTCCATTCGGCGTTGCAAATGCAGTCTTCCAGACATCTTTAGGTTCGATCCTTACTTGCTCGTAAGCATCCTTCAAGTCAATCATACTTCTATATGGCTTGCTTGAGACACGTCTCATAATTCCATCTATGTCCGGTAGCGGACTTGTTAATTTGCGAGTGTTCTGATTACGTGGTCTCAAGTCATCTACTGTGCGTAATTTTGGCATCTCACCCGGTTTACCAGGTTTTGGAATGAATAACATGGGTACTGTGTTACGGGAATTTGTGATTTCCCACCTGCCGGTCTTAAGATAAGCATTTCGCTTTTCAATCCATTGATCCACGAATGCTTCTGGGCATCGAGCAGGCCTCCAGGGGTACTGTAGATCTTCATCTATTAAATCTATCTTGTGATTAATAGCTCTCAACGGAGGTAATGGCGTCTCAGCAGCTGTTTTACACAATGGAGCTGCTTTAGTCTTTAGATAATCACGGATTTCATCTAGATTTTCTTCTCGGAGCCTCGCAGCGCAGGACTGTAGGGTTCGTACTGAGGATCCTTTGATTGGTAGTGCTTCGTTTGAGCCAATAATCACTCGGGTTGGATTTAATCCTGATAATACTTGATGTTGAAAGATAAAAGGAGTGCCTAAGATCAAGTCATAGCTTGATAAATTGATAATATCAAAGCTTCGTGACTCTTTTTATGCCTTGATATGCGAAGGGAGCTTCAGTTCTATAGTTTACTTTAGATCTAGAACCCAAAACTGCAAGTTGTATGACAAGAGGGGTAGCTAACTCTTCCTTTTTTTAGCTTAAGTTGATCAGCTAAAGTAGAAGATATGAAGTCACATAACGAGCCTGTATCAATAAGCGCTCGTGCTGGGCGTCCTGCTATGTTTACAACAATTACAATAGGGTCTGGAACCACCCTAGATGGATCTTTAATCCGTGCAGAATTTCTTTGGGCTGCTGGAATGACTTGTTCCTCTGGTTGTTGGGCGCTTAGCTCAACATAGTAATTTTTCCAGCAGTAAATCGTTCTTCACCGTCTGAATCATCTGATTCCAATGTAGACTCGTCGTCTTCATCATCTGAACTGTAATAATCAATGAAACTTTGTAAAAATTCTTCATATTCCTCGCCCTCCTGCCTTTGTGCATCAAAAAGGCACGAAAGATCGAAGTGTCCATCATTATTTTCACAGTATTTTTGGTACCAATTGTTCAGGTACTTTACAATACTCTTATGGTACCAGTTTCTAATATTGAACCTCGATTTCTCCATGTTGTAGGCTGATAATTCGAAGTGCAGATAGGTCTGCCAGTCTATTATTTGATACCCATCCGTATCTTTATCGTAGTGAACACTGAAGCGAGCGGTTTTCTTGCTTCGTGTACTATTAGAAAGTGTGAGGTATTTACTAAATGGACGACCTGAACATAGTTTCCAAGCCGCGTTGGCTTCCCAAACATTTATCTTTGGCATTCTTCTGTACCAGCGCCTATGTGGCTTGACTCGGACTCGAGTATGTTGCGTGCGCTTAATAGCATACCATCGTCCGATTAAAAATTCAGGACGTAGCGCGATGCTTATGTCAAGGAGTTCATCCTCACATGTAACAGTGTCCATAATCACTAACTTTTGACCACCATCCGTGGGATAAACAAAGAAGCGATCTAGTTCACGGCCTTCCCAACAGGGATCTCCTGGGTATGGTCTCATCAGTTCCAACTGGTGCTTTATTAAATCGCACACAGGATTTTCTAAGGTTCCACTAGTCCATGCACCCTTATCAGGATCGTAAAGATCACGCGCTGCTTCCGTACATGAAAGCGCTGGCTTATCCTCAAGATGTGGTTCGATGATTTCATCGTCATCAATACCACACATTCCCATTTCAATTTCCATGCAATGTGAGTCAATTGCTTGCTCGGTAGTGCTCTCCAGAGACGAGAGTACGTTCTCATTATCTACCGCAACTTCTACATTGAAGCTTTTGAAGCCCGGAGGCTTCCCATTATTATTCTTAGACTTGACATTCTGTGAAGCTGGACAATTTCGTCCAATATGTCCTAACTCTCCACAGCGATAGCACTTAATCTGGGAGGATTCACCAATATTACAGTTTGATTTGAATCCCTCATTTGATTTAAAATTACTCTGTTTAGAATTTTCAAAGGTTTCCTTTGAAGTATTAAATTTATTGCTGTTATCTCGACGATATTCTGTCGAGTTTGGCTTGATTCTATCGTTGTTAGTTCGCTTTTCATTGAAGCTATTTGAGTTTCCAATGTTAGATCTCTGATTTCGTTGCGCATGCCGCTGATTATTTTCAATCTGTTGTGCAATTTCATACCTGGTAGCCACTGAAATGACTTCATCCCAAGTATTCTGTTCGTAATCTAAACCTTCTTTCCATAATGCGGACTGCAATTCCGGCTTAAGGCCATTCCACAGACGATCTACTCGCTGTGCCGAAGTAGATTTACCAATTATTCGGAACAAAATCATAAGTTCAGCTGCATACTCAGCCACGGTCATACTACCTTGTGAGAAACTCTCAAGCTTCTTGCGTTGTCTGAGCCGATAATCCGGCGGAAAGCAGTAATTGTACAATTCTGTAAAGAACCTTTGGAGGTCCCAGTGTGTAGCGGTCTGGGTTTCCCGCTACTATATAAGTCCACGGCCGCCCCAGGAAACATGTACTGGAGTAACGGGTGTGACGATCTGAGAGTTGTAACGTCGAAGCCTGACTTGGTTCAGACTTATCTTGGGACAGATAGTCCAACGGTTGTGCCGTGTGCAATTCCGGCATGTTCCATTTTAGGCAGAAACATTACACAGTGTTCTACAGAGATAGATACCATTGTTGAATAGAACTTGTACGCTTTTCCGGACAAATAATCTGCGCATTTAACAACTTGATCTCGAGGCGGCAAGGCCGCTTCCTTGCAGAACCTCTCACATTGTGTAATATATTTGTAGAATTTCATAAAGTCAGCATTGCCGTGGTATTTATCAGGCGATGTCGGCGGCAGTGGCTTGTAGCGAGTGACTGTGGTCGTGTTTCCTTCAATGTCCAAAGGCCCTATCTGATGGGCACCTAAATTAGCGTCCATGTTCGTCCTCAGCTTATGGAAGAATTGCCCCAGCAAACTTTCTGGTGGCAATTGATTGCTTGGGCGAATTGTTTCCGATTTTCTTGCCTGTACACGCTGTCGTGTTGCATGCGAGATTAATTCCTCTACGTCGTGAGACATGGGAGTACTTGAAATCCCACGACGTTGTGCATACTTGGAATGCTCATTAACTTGTCTCTTATTTAAATAAGCATTCTCAGCGTTTAAGTATTGTTGTTTGAGCTCCTGGAGACGTCTGAGTTCTTCGTTGTCATCGTCTTCTGGTTCATAGGTTGGTTCGGGTTGGTAATGAATATGTCTTCCGGTGTGCAAATCTTGAATTCTTGCTCGATTGCACGCTGCACATCCAGATTTAATTCATTTTCTGGGATATCAAGGCTTCCCCAGTTCCTAGGATCAACACCTTTACTTTTAGATGAAGGACCAGCCTCATGTTCTATCCTTTCCTGAGTATCTGAAGCTCTATTAGCTTCGCTTGATTTCGCTTTTCTGCTATTTAAATCAAAGGCTTGCTCTAATTTAGTCAATCTATTCATCAAGGAATTTATTAAATTCCTAGTCTCAACCATAACTGATTGTGCATCTTGCACAGGATTGTCAGACAAAGTATTACTTCGCATTTCTGACATGCTATGATTTCTATTGTTGCTATTCAAGCTAGCACTACGTTGGACACGCCCTAGCTGCAGCGGCTGCGTCCCTGACCTGATGGTTTCCTTCACCATGGTCATCATTTTCCGTGTTTAAATTCTCGCGGCGGTCACTCCGACCGCGCGCGTCATCCTCTTCAATCCGATTCGGATCGAGGATTCTCGCCTGCTCGTGGTCGTCACCTCTCGTAGCAGGGGAGTCTTGGTTAGACCCCGTAGTAGGTACATCCTTGGCGGCAACATTGCCCCTCAGTACCCTACTTCCTCTGGCATTTCCCTTACCAGCCATGACAGGTCTGTAACAAATAGATTAGCACACACAAAAGTATTAATGACAACGTACCTGGTATCCTTGGGTGATCAAGCCAAGGGGGGGATCCAAGGGGTTGACAGAGAAGAGAGAGAGAGAGTCGAAGAGTAAGTGTAGTCGATAGAGAAGCTAGAGTCAAAAATATGTGACGAGGCGTGCTTTCACACGAGTCTCGACACACTGGGAGAACCTCAAATGACTAGGTAAAGCTGTGTATTCAAGGTCGACTACCTACGTACATCAACAAGCTCTTTATATATTGTAGAAAGTGTCTACGTAATATTAATTACTCGAGCAAATACGATTTAGAAAGAGATAGAAGAGTAAAGAAAGAAAACATAAGATTACGAGTCCTATTACGTAGTAATAGACTCGTTCTTTTAACCAGGGTCCTCTGCTGTTGTCACAAAATCTATCTTCGATAACGTGATTTATTTTATAACGTGATGTGACCTTGTAACATTAAGCACGTGTTACTCAAAAAAGTGGCATTCCGACCGACCGATATGATACGATAACGATAAATAATAATATATTAATTTTTTTTTGCGGCATGTGTTATAATCGCTGATTGGCTGATGTTGACAAATTGATTGATTAGGAGATCAGAAGGGGATAGAAGGCCCGAAAGTATTTCCTCTTTAGTTAATGTTTTCACGTGATATTTATATTTAAATCCGGTCATATTTGGCTGCTCGGTTATTTCCGGCTTCTATTGGTGGCACGAGGCCTTAGGCTCAAACATTTTTCTTTTATGGATTGTATTGCACGTGGTGATTGTAGTCGCTCGGTTGACTCCGAATATTTTTTGCAGCGTGGGGCTATACAGACACATGAGGGAAATCTGTTTCTTTCTTTCTCTTTCCTTCCCCCATCATTGTTGTCTCCCCATTGCCCTTGGGATATGTCTGCTTATTTTCCTGCATGTCTTTCTACAGTTTTATACTCTTGTTGGTGTTGATATGCAGTCCTACATAGTGTATATCCTTACTCAGCATTACAAAAAGTGATTGAGCACTGCATGACATACATATTAAAACTCTTCATTGACATGTTTGTTCACTCACAATTTTGAGTGAACAAGGAAATGTAGAACTTCAAAAATTATAGATAATAAAGAATATATATACATGAGTGCTTCAGCAAATTTAGAAAAGTATATGACCATCCTTTGTTTTTAAAATAGCCTTAACATGAATATCCATTGTGAATATAAAATCACATGGTGCTCAGTCACTTTTTGTAATGCCAAGTAGCTGTTTGATCTGACTACAGTTTAGCAGTGTTTTTGGTGCAACATATTATTAGTCTTTTGTGTCATCTGTCAATAATTTCATATAGTCCTTACATGTATAACTGGCTTCTGTGTATATTGATAGTATTATTTGTTGATAAATCTGGACCTAGAGAACAGATAATGTATCTCAGTCTAAAATAAGAGCAAGTTATGCCATTGATATGTACCTAGAGAACAGATAATGTATCTACTAATCTATGAGTTCTACTGCAAACAGTACATATAAAATGGGATGCATACCTCAGTCTAAAATAAGAGCGACTGAGGTATGTTACATACAGGGGAGATATTATATATCTCCCCATAGAATAAAGGTCTATAGTCTACATGAAATAAAGGGTGAAGGGGATAATGGAATGATAGTGGAATAAAAGCAAACAGCGTCTAAGGTGCTTTTGTCATGCCAGTGAATTCTCAACATTATTTACTGCTACTGTCTACAAAAAATAGTATTTGTAAGTCTCATTCCAAGTCTATAGTTGTTATGACTTATATAATGATTGGTGTATTGATCCTTGAATACATGCTTTAAGATGTATCTGAACACTTAGATAAGATTGAATTTATCCTAAGTAAGATATCTAGTAGCATAATGGGTATCTCTAGACCTATGAAATAGATTGAGTAGTAAAAAATAAAGGTGGTCCTTCAGAGGGTGATTCAGCTGTAAGTGTAATGTTTTGTGCAATTTGCAGTTCAGAAGCTTGAAACTTTAATGAGTTCAAGTTTTATGAATATCTTGTGAAAGTTCACACAAAGAATGGGTAGTAAAATGAATTAAGATTCTTCTGGCCTCATTTGAACTCTTTTAAATACAGGAAAATATTTCTACAACTGTCAAGCATATTCTGTAAAGTTCTACACTACTAGTTTGTTATCTGGCCAAGAACTGATGCTTGTTTTATTCTAAGTGGACTCTGCAATGCTCAGTTATTGGAGATGCTTAAACAGGCATTGCTTCCTTCTGCAATCTTGCTATTCATATTTAAAGAGGAAATCACATGTAGTTTCAAGAAAAGAAAGTGTCTACTATCTAGATGGATTAATTAACTACCTAAATGTGTATTGTACAGCCAATTTGGTCAGTTCTTTAAGAGAAGAGAATGAAACAGTCTTGAGCTGGAATTTTGGAATGAGGGCAAGGGATCTACGGAATGCAAATATACTATAACAATAGTGCTATATGCACATTAAATTATATGTAGTGCTACGTGTCAAATATATAATGTTGATTGTAATAGTTGACATGTGTTACCTATATGGGCACTGTTCAGCTGCTGATGAATATGTGTTCCATGCTGTGGTACATGTTCTTCTCTTCATCAAATACTCTCTTTCTTTTGATGATAATCTTCTTCTGCATTGTCTTCAGTGAGTCTGCTTCATGTTTCTGATTGGATTTGTTTTGATATCATTGTATAGCAATACAATTTGTTTCAATGTGAGGCCATAGAAGTTGCCTACCTTCTCTTCTATCAATGTCAATGCCTTCAGCACAATGTTTATTGATGCAGTATTGTCCTTGTTCACATATGCTACAAAGGACATAGTGACCCATACTATGTCTCCAGTCTTAAATGCCACTGGTTTGACATGTTTCATGCTGTTATGTGGTGAGTATCTTTTACCATCTTTGGTTTTCTTGTTACATGCCATGAATGCAGTTGCTTGACAAACATCATGTGGTAGTTGTCATCCTGTCAACAATGTCTTCAGCTAGTGGATAATGTTTTGTTAATATAATAGCACAAACTTACATTGAATTCTGATATTGCAGTTGATTCTTTCACATTGTGCTGTGCATCTGTGTACACCTGCTCCAATGTGGCCTTGGCCTCTATCAAGTCATAGCTGGGGTCCATGGACTGTGGTTGTTGTCTTGATGTTTGTACTGTTTGTGATTCTGTCATGTATATGTTGCTATATTATATGACACCTTTGTTTTCTTCTTTTAACCTCTTTCCTTACTGTGAACAATGAAACTTGGTGTATTCAAACTTGATATTATGTCCTCAGTATTTGACTATATTTTTATATTCTGTAGTATCTTGTACCTGTTTTGTATTTCTTTTTTTCTGTTCTTTGGACTTTGATATATTGTTCACTCCAATAATTGAATAGACATTTTGGCAGGTAGACTATTTCTTTCTGTAATGTTTGGTTGTGCCTAACAAGAATATTTGTTAGTGTTTCAGCATATTTTGAAATCTGTATAGTCCTATTGCTGTGGTCTGTAACTTTAATGTGTTATGTCTCTACTAATGATACCATTTGCCAAGGACAAATACAATCAATAACCAGTCTGTTTCTTTTCTAAATCAATGACTGCTATAGTGATGGAGCCAAAAATACAGAAAGAGACAGCAATGGTGTCAACAGAAAATGTGGTGTGTATGAGGATGCATTGGCTGCCTGTCAGTGTGGTAGGAATATATTGAAAAACTCTACTAACCTGAAGTTCAAAATGCTCCAGATATTGCAATAAAGAAGCAGCCAATGCTGCAAAAACTGAGCCAATGTTTAATAGAATCCTATTATTGCATAATAGAACTCTTATCTTCAGTCTGAGAATTCTCTTGCTCAGTAGAACACATGAAAGTGTATAGAGCTGTTTGAAATTGAAGCAAGTAGTATTGTAACAAAGAGTTATAGGTGGAGAAAAAGAAGAAATCACTTAAATTTACTCAAGAATTCAATTCTTTTTATTCACAATGGTAGTTCATGAGCCCATCTGATAAGCTCTGCATGCACTCTGAATTGTGTTCTCTGTGTGATTCAGAGTTCAACTCTTTCACTTGCACATCAATTACTTACATCACTTTTGCTAATTCCTCTCTAACTCATTCCCCACTTACTAATTTTTCCTTTGTTAAGATGTATAGTTCATAAAATATATCCCACCAAACTAATCACATTCTTTGGACACACCTATGACTGTCTGCTGTTCAACTCCTCATTTGACCATTTGACTTATTCCCTTTTATGTAAGTTTGATGTTCTGTTTGGATCTAAGGCTGACAGAGGTGGATTCAACAATTTAGTACCATTGATAATATAAGAAATAACAATTATATAATATATTTTCTTTAGGTTCTGGTACAAATACTATAATTGCCAATGCTGAGACTCAAAGAATACAGTGTAAAATAAAAAGGACTCGTAATGCCGGGCAAAGCCTCGGCCCACAATACAAGT